>VXCM01000448.1:119160-217490 GCA_014773175.1 Lucifuga dentata
AAAAAAAAAAACAACTCAGAAGTTCACAAAGGCGACCACAGCAGTGATAGCATTATGTCTGTAATCTGAAATACTGGTTTTAGGCTCTCTAGATTTTTCCATGTCAGAATTAGGGCAAAATTTAATGCCCGTTTACTCAAAACAGAACCCCTTGTACATTCTTAAGTCCTGTCTCAAAATGCCTTTGCAGTCACTTCAATGTCACCAAATCACATTGTAAACCCAATAAGTGGTGCAATAGAAAAGTCTAATGTTTTTAGTCCTGCAATCAAATGCTTTAGTCAGAGCAAAACCCTGACCAAGCTGAAACAGTTTAACAAGATTAAAGGATGACAAGACAGTGCAGAAGTGAGCACGTGTGTGTTTTGAAAAATGAAGTCATTTTTCCAATAAGCCTCTGAAGGCCTCTCGAAAACACACACACACACACACACGCACGCACGCACACACATATGCACACACACACACAGTATTGGTGTTGCCTTGCAGAGAAGGAGTCAGCGCCGTGCTGGCCACCGCCTGGCACCAGACAGACCCCCACCATCCACTCACCATGCTGACGCTACGGATTAATGCCTGGACTCCTGAAATGGGGAGGGGGGGCAGTTGCACTCTGTGTGCATGTGTGTGTGCATGCATGTGTCTAGGTGACTGGGGGAAGGGTTGTGTGCCACCTGCTTCTTCTTAGACTCAATGTAGTCAGCCGTAGGAGTGCTCTGTACTTATGATCCTCATGAGATGCACAAGCACACACACACATTCTGGTGTTGTGTTGGTTTTGTTTTTAGTTACATACTATAATTGTTTTTCAGCAGACCAACTAAATCCTAAGTAGTCAAACTATGCCCTTATTCACAACTATCCCACAATTTTGGATCATTCCATTTTACATTCTAACAGACTTCAGCTTTTCAAACTTCAGTTATAATAACAAACCTAGGTTGAGCATCTGCAGAATTTAGCAATTAAGTTGAAATGTTTATACCTCAACTCNCCACATCATCACCACCAAATATAGCTAATTCAGCCACCATGAATGCTACTGATTTTCTGAAGAGAGCAGCTAAAACAGTGACCTTCCAGTCACGCGTGAACTGAACAGACTAGCTATGGTTTTGCATAGCAGCAGTGATGCAGAATTTATAGCAAACAGAAAAGGCACAAGCAGAGAGAGTGACAACAAAAACCAAAAACCCACAAAACCTGTTCTGCAAGCTCCTACGCCTGCAAATACCTCACAACTCACCTGCTTGAAACAGGTGATACTGACACACACACAGATACACAAGTTCCAACACACACACATTGCAAAGGGTTGTGTAAGAGACAGGCTACTCAGCAGTTTGAAGCACACAGCATTGATTAGACATATCCAGAGTACCTCCAGAGGTCATCAATAATAAGACACCGAAGACTGTCCTACTTCTCTCACAGGACATCCTGATTTTTACCTTGGTTTTGCTTCCTGTTAGTGGCGAACTCTGACTTTCGCAGAGGAGCTGTCTTCCTGTAGAAGCTGTTGCGATCTAGCGAGCCCAAGTAAACAGGCTTGCTGCCCCGTCTAGGACCCGCACTCCCCGTGCTCGACTCATATCCCTTTTCCTGCTCGTCACTATGGCCATACACAATGGGATCCTCATAAGAATGCATTTGCTTTAGTGCCAACTTCTGGTTCTGTTGCTGAACCCATTCTTCACAGTGTGTTCTGCGAGTTTTTGCGGGATAGTCCTCATATAGTGAGTCTACAGACATCGAGCTGAAATCTTGATGTCTGCCTCTGGGGTTATGGTGGGAACGTCCCCCTTTCCTGAGTTCATCAGGGTCAGTATCTGTGTGATCATAGCGGTCTTCATTCTCAGGGTAGCGGTGTTCTGCAGCCCTCGGCTCATAGTGTCCCCTTGCTTTGCAGTTGTCCCTCCTGCTGTAGTTATAATGGTCATCTTTCTTATCATCTGAGGCATCCCTGTATCTGTAATAGCAGTCCTTTTCCTCATAGCCATAGTGCTCGTCCTGTCCAAGGTCACGCTGGGTTCTTCCTTTATTGGTGTAAGTTTCCTCACTCCTTCGATTATAGACATCCCTGTCTTTACTTTCTCTGCGGTCATATTGATCCTCTGGATGCCGGTCGTAGTAATGGTCCCTAGATTTTCGCTCAGCATAGTAATCATCCTCCTCTCTTCTCTGGTAACTCTCTTTTTGTCGATAGCGATTTCTTTCTTTACAGTCATGATAATTCCTATCGTTGTGGTCATTGTAATGATCATTGTCTCTGCGTTCATAGTAATCCTCTCTGCGAGCATATTTGTCTTTACGATCGTAGTAGTTTTCAGACTCGCTGATGTAACTGTCATGTTCTCTGTGATCATATTTGTGAGGTTTCCTGTTGTCATATTGCTGCTCTTTGTGGTCATAGTGATCATTGTACTTCCTGTCATAATGATCCCTGTACCTGTATTTGTCCTTATGATCATTCTGTTCCAAGTCTCTGTGACTGTTATAACTATAACGGTCAGGATTACGGTCATTTTCTCTGAGCAAATAGTCTCTTTTCTTTCTCTCTTCATCTGATTTGCCATACCTGTCTTGATTTCTGAGGTCATTGTCTTTTTCTCGTGACCTGTTATAGTCCTGGTTGCTGTAATCCTCTGGACCCTGGTAGAAACAGTGTTTGCCTTTCCATTCAGATCTCCTCACTTGAAGATGACCATCTTCTGAACGAGGGTGGAAATAAAGGTCGTGGCCTTGTACCCTGTTGTTCTTTGAATCTGCCTTGTGCCGATCTTCATACTCCCAACTGGGCTGGTGGCAGACATGGCCCTGTCCAATTTGGGGTTGGTTCTGCCATTGTACTGGCCATGGAGCTGACACATGCACTGGAGGTGGCACTGGCCCGGCTACAGCCACCATTGGCCCACTCTGAACAGACATCAGGCTGCTATGTACGGGCATAGGACAGCCTGGAGCTGGATCACCCACCATCACTGGCCCCTGTGGTTGGCCAGGAGCAACTACTCCATAAGCCAGATATCCAACCTGTTGCTGCTGAAGCTGAAGTTGGTGTAACTGCTGTAGCTGCTGTAGATGAGCCATCCTCTCTCTCTCTCTGGCCCAGCCGGCATCCCCCAGCTCTTCCACACTCTTCCCTCTCCTTACCGGGCCACCAGTTGCATAGTTCCAATCCACTGTACCAAACATGACTGGGTTCCCAAAAACCACCGGGCTCTTCATTGTTTTTCTGTAAAAATCATCTTTCCCAGAGCTGATACAGTTTCCTGTTTAATGTGGCTTTTTCTTTCTCTCTTCAAAGTCCTGCATTCCATAACAAAGCGTTGCGGGAGACTCCACCTGTCAGGCATATTGTCTGAAACTCTCCCACTTGTTTTCTCTGTCTCCTCTCCACTGCCTCAGCAGGACTGCCTGGCCCAAGCACCTCCCAGGTCTCTGTGTAACCAAATCATTCCCTCCCCACAGCCATTTCAGCGAATCGTGCAAGGAGCGGGGGAGTAGGATTATTGAAGGAGGGGCCTCCTTGGGTTAATGATTCAGTAGAGTCACATGAGTGAAGGATTAGCCAGACAGCCCCTCCCATTGTCTCCATTGGCTAGTATCTCTGTTTGCAACAAAACACACTGCCGGGAGATTTTCTTTGATGGAGGATGAGACTAACTTCACAATCTGTCTCTGAGGTGCCACGGACCTGGCCAAGTTTTTTATAGCTATGCAACAACTCACCAACCTTCCTTCCTTGTATCCTGTTTTCATTCTTTTTCTTCTTTCCACTGGTATTAATGCCACAATCATTCATGTTTGTCAGAGCTACCACTTATGCTGATCATTGGTCTAAACAACATGGCTAGTTGTGGGTTAACTGAAACTGGACAAGAAACTCAACTCAGCATGGGAGTTAGACTTTGCCCTACATTTCAGGGCGGAATAGTGCATTTACACATTAAAACATCCACGTGATTTTTCTGAAAACAGATTTCCTTTTGAAGAAATGTGCAGGTGAAAGAACAGAGCCAGGCAGTGAACAACTGAGGCGGAAAGAACTATTTAAAAGTTGGTAAAGACAAGATATATTTATATTTCGACAGAGCAAGCTAATGAGAATGTAGAGAGGGAACACATTTTGTGAGCATGTAGCCTGATTAAGCCAGAATGCTGGAAAAGTAGCTGCTGGTGTACAATGAGCTATTGTTGAAAACTGTCCCCACTCTCAGAGGAGACAAGATCTTTCAGTGTGAGAAAAACACAGGTCTATTCATAAAGCCGGAGTATAATATATCCCTCCCCCCGTCACTCTCTGAAAGAAACGAAAGGTTTAAAGGACTCAAATGCACTCACATGTGAGACACACACACCCCGCCACACACATACACACACAGTGACACAAACACACCTAATCAGAAACCAGAGGAGAAAAACTAAAGGTGTCAAAGAACAGTTAACTGGGCAATTAGAAACAAAAGCTTTTAGCTTCTAGTTCGTCAGTATAAAATGTCATCTAGTCGTGTATTTTTTCTATCTTGCACACTGCATCGATCTTTTTTTTTTTTTTTTTTTTTTTTAAAAACAAGTCCAAGAAGTACTGGTAATCTTGCTTGTTTTAATTGAAATACACATACTTAAACACCATTAATAACATTACCAAGATTACTCCATGTTTTTCATGAACACACTTCAATAGTTAAATCACTTTGTATTAACAGAGATTATTTTACCCAATTGAAATTTATTTGCACTTGTTCCTAAATATCCAAGAAAAATATGAATTTAAATCCAGGGTTAAGGCTGTCACTTTGCACTGCACAAAGTAACACTCACAATGAATGCACACACATTTTTTCACAAGGTAAGACTGAGCATAGAAATCGTAGCACAGACAATGTTCTCAACTTACGTAAGTCTGTTTAATAATCAGTGTTAAACATCTCGGCTTTCGGTAGCAGAACATGACCGAAACTGTGTATTTGTGCACGCGTGTCAACTGTAGGAATGACAGATACAACATTCTTCTCCGTGGCTGTGTTAGGTTGTGTTAACTGTGCTGGTAAGACCCAGACTGCCATTCAGTGCTTCTCCAAAAACGTCCAGCAATAAGGTCATATTACAAATTGTCTGCAGACAAGAAGTGTCCTGGTTTGTAAGGTTGACTGGTGGAAACCTGACGCTGAAACTGATCCGGAAACTGTGTTACACAGATCAGACTGTTATGTGGTGGAAAGCGAGCGAGGCATTTTAATAGTGGGTTTGAAGAATTAAAGTCGGCTGAAGGTCAAAAAAGGTTAAACAAGGAAGACCCTCACTGAGAGAGAGAGAGAGAGAGAGAGAGAGAGAGAGAGAGAGAGATTACCAACTGAAATTTTCACCGACAGGCGAACGACTATAATATACCAAACTAAATAAAAAAAAAAAAAAGAAAAGAAAAGAAAAACAGAAATCACATTCAGTGAAGATGACTGATTCCTTTAAGAATTACACTTTGCTGAGTCTCAGGACTTTGAACTGGTCTTTAGCAGCTCAGGACGAATCGATGTTGAAAGTTACTCCCTGTCTTGTAACAATAAGCTGCTATTGTGTCTCAAACGTCACATTGAAGAACACACCCTGCTCGAGGCCGGAAAAACACACACTCCTGAGTGTGACTAGGTGGCTTGATATGTGCTGTTTATTCCTTTCTGTGATTCATTGATAGGGAAAAGAGAACATTAAACATGCCACTAACATAACAAAACAAGAAGTGTGCTCAACTAATTTTCAAATAATAAGCTATCTTGGAGCATTTCCACATTTTAACAACAAAGGGAAGACAGAGAAGGAATATGTGATTTTATAGTTGTTGATAAAAACTGTCACTGATTAATTTTCCAGTCAAGAGACCAATTGATTAAATCAACTAATCATTTCACCCCTTCACATCAATTTCCTCTGTCAGTGTTCCTATGAGCAAGGCACTAAAATCCATGCAGTGATGACATTCCCCTCTGACCAATACAGAAGTGTAGTTATTGAGCCTCCCAGCTGTGACTAACAAAAGCAAAGCTGAAAGACAACATGCTCAGTCAAGGGTTCGAGCCTACCTGGCACACGGCCGGACCTGGCCTCCTGAGCGACTCCAAACAGGTTGGAAAGGCGTACCATGGGCCATTTCACAGCTCGCCACAACCACACTTTAGGTCCCGCTCTAGAGTGGGCCATCCTCCTCCACAACTTAAAAAAATTTCCAGATTGCATCCAGTGTCCCCTCTCTCTCTTTTCAACTCTTTTTTTGGGAATGAGCAGATGATGGAGGAATAGGAAGAAAGGCACAGAGCGAGGAAACTTGAGGAAGGTGAAGTAGGGAGAGAGACAGGGAGTGGAAAAAGAGATAGAGGCCCACGTGCATTGCTTGCCCTCTCACTGTGTGCAGGAATGCACCTCGTACCTATGTGAAAAAAGCGTTGGGCTGCCAATGATGACAGTGACTATTCAGACAGAATGAGATGACAGAAACTAATTACCAATTAGCTTTGGCTGACAGCCATATCCATCAATTCCAGCAAGGAGATCTAATCTTTACCGTTGGATGTTTTGAAACTTCTACTTTTCCTCCAGATGACCTGCATGTCACTATATATCTATGCCTTGATGTAGTTCTCTTTCCTCTGCAAAACCATCGGATTTTGTAGCATTGCTGTTTTCTAAATGCGGTCTTTAAAATTTCAGTAGACTGAAAGTAAACCATAGAAGAAGACCCAGTGCATGTGAATAAACTACACACACCTCTACACACACACACAGTTATGATAATCCTTAATATAGATACACAATCCACTTTCCTCTGATTATTGTGAACAGTAAATGGTGACATCTTGCTTTCATAGTTTACACTGGAATTCAAATAGATCAAGTGTGTGTGTGTTTGTTTAAAGGAAGTGAGAGGGATCACACTACAGCCAAAGAATAAAAGAGCAAAGAGGCCCAGTTCTGCTAAACACTGATGTCTCATTTTTAGATTCCTTTTATGTTACATTTATATATGAGGTCTGACGTAGTTTTTGACGAAGTGTTTCCTCAGTGTCTTAACATCTTGAGTCTAAGTCCATCGAAGTAAGAGACAAGTTTTTAAGAGACAAGTAATACTGCTGCATATTTTTCACTGCACATACTCATTTGTACTTTCCGATAACCACATCTATTATCTGTTAAGCACTGTAAAGGTATGTAAATGAATTTTAGCCTCGTCATTACGCTCACATCTCTAAAGCAAAAGGGCAGCTGATTCAGGTGAAAGACATGGAAAATCCTGGAGGTATTTGTAAGCTTAGACTCAGGACAAGAAAACCTATCTCTAATTCCCATCAGTCCTATCAAGTTAATGTTACCTCAAGAATCTCTTGGGTCCAACTGTTAATACATAAAACCACCCAGGAGCCTCACCTTGAAGCTGCTGCTGCTCCAGGGCCAGCGTCTCTAGAGTGTAGTTACAGAACTCCAGGTTCTCCAGGGCTTGCATCCGAGCTGTCTCCTCCTCCTCCACCTCCAACATGGCCCTGAGTTCCTCTGCCGTGTGTGCATATGCTTCCATGTCGTGCTCCACCTCTTGCAGCCGTAGCAAAAGCTGGTACTCAGCCTGCTGCTCCTTCTGTCTTTGCCTCTCCAGTTCCCTCTCTTTCTCCAGCTCCTTTTCCACTTCCAGCTGGTTCTGGATTTCCTGATATTGAGCTGCTGCAAGGTCACCAAACGCAGCCTCTCCTTTTGTTATTTGGTCTAGGAGGTTTATATTTGGGTCATCAGGGGTGTAAAAGGTGGAACTGTTGGTGAGACAGTTGCTGGTTGGTGGAGCAGAATTTTGTCTTGGGCAACGAGGAGGTGGGCGTGGAGCAGGGCGGGCTGGTTTGCATGCAGGTGGGGCTTGGGGACGATGGATTCTAGGACGAGGAGGAGGTGGACGAAGGGTCCTGCTCCTTTTCAGTGAGGAAGAGGCAGAGACAGAGGACAATGGCTGAAAGAGGTGGGACACAGGAGAATGTGAGGAGCCTCGGATAATATCGCTTTCATTGCTGTAGTCCAGAATGGAAAAATGGCGTGAAATATGGGACTGTTGGCTTGGATCACTTCCGGAAAACAAGTCATTTGATGCATTAGAATTCACATTAGTATCACTCTGTGAAGTGGTCAAGCTTTTCTCAAATTCAAAAAGTTGCTGGGATAGCTTGGTCTCCAAGTCACTGGCTGAGGTTGCCAGGGCATCTAAGGTGAAGGATGTTGGCATGATGCCATTAGAGCTGCGCAGCTTCTGCTTGGAATGAGTCTGTTTCTCAGCACTGCCATTCATCATATCAGCATCACTGATGCTCGCGTGGCGCGTTAGCTTGTTCTGCTTATGACCTTCAACAAGACTGACTAATGCTTTGCCTAATGTGACGCCTTTGCTGTTGGTGGCACCATCCGCTGGTGGCCTCTGGTAGTATCTGCTGTCCTTAGACCAACCAGACTGAGTGCTGGGAAGGGTTAGGCTATGATATTGTTTGGGCTGTAAGGGTCGTGTGTTACCATTGGCATAGCTAGACCTAGTAACATTATCCACTTTAGTGGATGGGCTAACTTGCTGTCTGTGGCTAAGTGCAGGTGGGCTAGGCCGAGGTGGGAGTCTGGGCCTTGCTGGAGGAGTGGATTTGGAGCTCTCTGGCCCTCTCTGGGCTGGACCAACAGGTCTACGTGGCTGAGAGTCAGGCCTGCTGGGTCCTTTTCTCTGTCCTGTGTTGTGAGTTTGTGCTCCAGTGCTACTACTAATAGTTTCTCCGTGTTCCTGAGACCTCTCAAAGTAGTCTAGGTCCCAGACTGTATGGTCCTCATATGGCCTCCATTCAGAATTCTTCTCTGACCCATTGGGGTACAGGTGATGTGGACTGTATTCTGAAGTACAGCTGTTCTCCTCCTTCTCTCCTTCTGGTTCAGCATTTGTGTTCTCTGCATTTTTCTGTCCATCATCCTCTATTTTGACAAAACGATGAGGAAAAACTCCTCTTCTCCCTCTCAGCTCCCCCTCCAGCCAACCATCTTCCAAAGTCTTAATAACATGTATGCGGTCCCCGACGTCAAAGTCCAATTCACCTGGATCTATGGCCCGAAACTCATACAGTGCTACTCCATACACACCACCCTCTTCCTCCTGTTCAACGCCCATGTCATTGACTGTGTCCTCCTCTACTTCTCTCATGAAAACCTCCTCTTCTTCTGGCCCTTCCTCCTCAGTCCCCTCTCCAGCATCATAATCCTCATAGCGCAAATCATTTTTTAAATAGTCAGAGTTCAACGGCTCCTGTGGCGATCGAAGAGGACCCAGGAGTTCCACGAATCCCTCTGGGAAGATCCCCACACGGCCCTCCAGCTCTCCCTGGAACCAGCCCGGCTCAGGCAATCCTGTGATAATGATCAGGTCCCCCTCACGGAAGTCCAGCTCCTCATTGAGCTGTGCATGGAGGCTCATAAGGGCCCGGGCCTGTCCCAGAGCATAAGGTGGGAGCTCCAAAGCCTGAGCCTGAGCTGAGCGTTCGGACAGCTGTCTGGATCGGCCTGACAGGTTCAGCTCTGTCACACAAGATGAAGGGAAGAGACCACGGGAGCCCCAGGCATTGCAGCCACGCTGCCAGGTCTCTCCCAGGTCCAGAGATCCTCTTGCCTCCCCAGTTATCACATCACCTAGAGAGGTGTAGAAAGAGAATTGTTATTATAAAAAGGCTGCCCTATCTGAAACCTGAGTATGATGAGCTTCATAAAACAGCTGTATTAGTTTGTCCTGGATTTTACAAGTCTAGTTAGTAAAGAACTACAATTTATCCCCATATCTTTAGGACATTTTATCAAAATGTTTGAATTCTGCTAGAACTGGCTTACAAGGATATTTGAGTCATTGAAGATGACCATTATTATTATTATTGCATTTCCCATATGTCTAGAGTAAGCATTGTCACTAATATATCTGGAGAATCGGGGATTAGAGGAAAGTTGACTGGTCAGCTAAAAGTCATGGGGGTCAAATTCCAAAGACCTGCAGCTCCACCTCCCATTGTGTCTGGGATCGAAGCTGGAGCACAGCCAACACGCTTATGGAAAATCATACTGGAAATAAACATTTCAACCCTCAAAAGACCAATGAGGAATGTTTGAAGTGATCCAGGAAATGTTTTTATCTATGACAGCAGAAAAATAGAGGAAAAGATGGAATATATTCTGTAAAAGCATTCTTGCTTGTGACAAAGTCAAGGAAAAACAACCTTTCACAGTAAATGAAACCTATTACACAATAAACATACATAACATAACGGATGTTCTTCATACTAGAGCTACTGCTGCTCCTACTACTTTCACAACTACTGAGTCTTCTAATAACAATAAAAGTAACAACGATAAAAAAAATTACCAAGATGAAGGATCTCTGCAAATGTCACAGTAGAATGCTTGGGAGAGTTAAATAAAATAATTCAGATAAAATATAATACAACTAATGTAATCATAAAAGAAAATATAACTTAATCAGTCTCCTCATCTTGAGTTTAGGTTCTGGGGACATCTAGTGGCTAGTTTCAGAAAGTCACATTGTGCATTGTGTGTGTCAACACATTTCTTTCTTTAATGGATTATTCAGTTATTCAACCAATAATTAAATATCCACTGAATAAGTAGACTGACTTATTTAAAAGTGTTAAAAAAATAAAACCAAGAACCAAATCATTCAAAACAAGATGCAAACCTGTGATGTATCTGAAACTGGCAACGAACATGAGCCTGCTTTGTGAATTTACATAAGGTTTGTTTAGTTTTAGTTAAATTTCAGTTTGAGGTAGTAGCATCAGAGCTAACTCAACAAATATAAAACCATCCCAAGAAATTCCCCATGAGTCAGTTTTCTGGAGCATCCCCACACATTACATCATGATGACATCACAGGTCTGATCCTTAGTTTAAAGGACCATACCAGCCATTTTGCATATTTGAGCCTAATATATTCAATTTTCATACATTTACATTACTGACAACCATTTCCAAAAGGATAAAACCATATTTCAGCTTTCCTGCTCTTTTGCAAAATCTCTTAATCTTTCAAAATCAAATATTCAAGCAATACACCCACCTTAAAAATTGATGTTTCGCCTGCTAATAGTTGCGCAGCCTTATGAAGTCATGGTTAATTCAATTTTTCAATAAACGCAGGTCTTCTTTTGGGACTATATTCCCCGGTGGAGATATACATTCACTTTGTGCTTTTTATTATGTTTAAACGCTAAAATTATGAAGCTTCGAAAAAAAACTAAATATACATGTTGTTCACAAGAATGGATTACCTATCTCAAGAATATTTCAAGTATCAACAAGTTGATTTTAATAGCATACCAAAATGAACTGAATGGCAGTCTGGAAGATAGGAAAGACATTTTTAATTCACTCTTCTAGTAGTATGCTTTGGGAAATGATTGTCAGTAACATTACATGTATGAAAATTGAATATATTAGGCTCAAACATGCAAAATGGACGGTATGGTCCTTTAATAGTTTCTGAGTTTGGGGTACAGTTGTTGACTAATATTGATTAGATTATAATTGACTGTGTAAGTACCACATACACTAAATCTTATGAAATTTATATTCCCTGTAAAGAACAAGCCATAAAGGAAAACGTACTCTATGCCTTGTCTCCATTTGCTTCCATCTGTGTTGTTACAGTTTGCCTTGTGTTCATTGATTGCTCTGTTAAAACAATTTCTAACACTTATATTCAAGATTCAATTTCAGCATACAAAATGTTCATTTCCCAGTAATTCATTTGGGTTTCATATGGGGAAAATGAGTACTGTACAAAAACATTTTTTGATATTTACTTTCAATCCTGACCACTGGAGACAAGACAAACAGTCTAATCAGACTGTGAGGTTACCAGGTTTCACACCACAACTAACTAACTTACGACAACAACATCCAACCGATTTACCTGAGATCAGTGACATTAAACTCCTTCAACAAGTAGCATTAGGCTAAATGGAAAAACATCACCCATTAAAGTTATTGATGGTGTTACATAAAATATGTTTGGTGTGTGTTATATCCAGCTAGTTACAGTCTCCTGTACAAAACATGACAATAATACTGTGTTCATTGTACTTCAAAAGTTCAAAAGCCATAACTCGGAATTATCATTTCCAACCACAGTGTGTTTGAGCTAAACAAAGTGGGATGCAACGTAACTCCATGAAAATATACTTTTTTTTTTTTTTTTTNTTTTTTTTTTTTTTTTGCTTTGGACAAAAGAAGCTACATTTTTAACATTTATGAGCTATTTACCTTTTCAAAACAGCTACTCTTTGCTAGAGTTTTATGTTTAACCTGTCACTGTCTGCATTCTGACTAATTTAAAGAAAAGTATAAATGATGTCAATACCGAACTGGGGAGGGGGGGGGNGTGATTTCTTTGGCTTTTCCAGTCGGATGTCAGAAATTTCAAGTTCTGAGTGCAAGTCGAACGCAGCATAATTGAGATAAGAGTGCTTATGTGTTTGAGGATGCAAACAGTGCCTGGACTGTTTAAAGCTCAATGAGAAGAACGAGTCATAATTTAATCAGTACATCATTTTTTAGAGTCAGCATTGTGTGTGTGTGTGTGTGTCTATGTGTGTGTGAGATGCATTTGTGTGTACCTCTCTTCAAGAACAGGTTCCCTGGTTCTGCTGAGTTGAAATCGTTTATGCACACATAGAGCTTGTCTCCAGGCTTGGTACTTGGAATGGTGACCTCTTCCACAAAGGTGCTGGGAAACTGACCTGAAGACATAAGATCAAGGAAGAGCATTATAATGAATCCAACCAAATACATGTAACATGATATCTCAGTGCCCTCTAGATACAGACAACATGTATGTACTGCTGGAACTTCCTGACTTTAGTCCAGTATTTAATTCATTTTCACTGACATTCTGAGGTTATAATGTCCAAAAAACAGTATTCTCATTCTAATTTGATAGGCTGCACATGTTTTGCATGTAATACAGTTCTAAAACTGCAGAATCAAACCTGCTTTTAAAAAGGAAATATGGAACTGCATTTTCCCTTATTTTTATAATGTAATGTAGTCAGAAGTATGTTGAACATTGTCAAAATTGTAAAACATATGAGGTTAAGGTGAAAAACAAAATATGTCCAGTAAGACAAACCCAAAGCTCCTGAACCACCTAAAAAGATTCATTTTTGACTTCAGTGACATGTTGACATCAACATGTAACATCTGGTTAGACACACCTACAAAGTCCGAGGCTAGCGAGTGTTTGGCCAGCATTTGTGTTTTGCTGTCCACAGGAGTTGCCAGCTCTGATTCAGCTGGCCTAAATGGCCTGTTTTCACTCTGTGTGCAGAGCGGTGCTGCAGCAAGGAAAAGTACAAGTGGATCGATATGTTTTTTGGGAATTAAAATATTGAAATGGTTTCAAAATAACCCCCAAATGGAACATGAAAACCCCATTATGTCCCCATTAATTCCCCTTTAAAGTGTAAAGCAGCAATAACTGCACACAATGGAAATGTCAGGGTGAACATAAGACCAAAAAGTCACCTGCAGCTTCAGACAAGGTTTGTTTTGATAATTAGTATGTTAGTTCTTCCCTTAAGTTGTAGTTGTTTGTGGTAAACCAAATGTAACTGATACCATTTCTTCATTTAAATACACAACCACACAAATCTGTGTGTCCTTGATGCCTCACCTGTGACGCCATCTTTGTTACCAAGCAACCAGAACTCATCCACGACACTGAGCACCTCGATGACATCGCCGGTGAAGAGTGGAAGCTCTTCAGAGACGCTGGGAAGAAACTCAAACACGGCACGCACCACCGATCCTGCCTCCATTACTCATATCCTGCAAAGGTTAGAAGAGCTGATTCACAAACCAGGTTCACACAGAATGAAGACTCAAAAAACAGGCAATAAAGTTACTCAACAAAATATTCAAATTCCAATACTTTAACTATTTTCCCCAAAAAGAAAGGTGTTTCCTAAACAAATCATTCTGCTGCTGTGCAAATCGGATTGCATTTCAGTGAAAACAGGCTTTGAATTAATAAAAACCAAATGAAAGGGGAAGAGAGAGTGTGAGAAACCCACAAAAGAGAAAGCTGCACTCAAGAAGGCTGAAGGACATTCCTTTACACTCATCTTTTCTTCTCCTGTTTTTTCCCTTTCTTGTGATAAAACAAAAGTGAGAGATGCACAGAGCCACAGTTCTATTAAATCTGTATAACTGGCAGGTCAATGTTTGGCAAATGAAGTTCGAACATGGATCAGATAAACTCATATCTGACTTATGACTCACAATATAAAACCTATTATTTATTATAACCTATATTATCATGGATGAGACAAACTAAATAATTGCATGATAAATTTTTAGAAACACAAATGCATTTGCTATTTTGTGGGCAATGTAAACACCGACAAACGAAATTCAATTACCTGCAAAATAACCAAAAACACACACACAACACAAATCAAAATACAATATGTTCATTTTTCCAGCTTTTCTGAGTCATTATCTGGAGACAGACTGAGCACAGGTGGGGACGGACACTGAAAAGGACGGGAAATGAGAGAAGAGGGCTGTGGTTTGCCTCAGTCAATGGGACCTCTGTTAAGTAGGCTGCTGGAGCCGAAGGGGGAGAGGAACAAGACTCAGCCCAGTTCAGTGCCCTCGTCTCTGGGGAGAGATTGGACTCAGGTTATCCTTGATGTGGCTCTCTGAGGTGGATAGAGGACAGCTGACCATCATGTGTGTGTGTGTGTTTAGCTGGTTAGTTGTTTCCTGAGTGAAGGTTTAGGAGTTCAGTTTTGCAGAACAAAAGTGCTTGGTGCTCCTTGCTTGCTGTAGTAGGTTGTGAACTCAACACCACACAATGTTAAAGCCACGATGAAACCCAATCCAAGCCTTTAACTAATGCAAAGCAAAGGGAGGCGTTCACTGACACGCTAAAGAAAACAGCAAAAACAGCTTGTTGCTGTCCATTTCTTTTTTTTTAAATGCTTTTTTTTTTTTTTTTTNTTTTTTTTTTTTTTTTAGTTGTTATGCATTGTGGAGTTACTGTTATTTTTGATCTTAAAGTGAAGTTATGCTGAAATAAATTTTGCATGGTCAGTCATGTAAGGAAACATTTACACTTTATGTTGCATGCTTTACATGATATATGTCAAATTAAAATAATTAGCAAGCAGCAATAATGAAAAAAAAAAACGCTATGTAAATCCTCTCTTTTTTCCTTGAAGTTCCTCAATGTTTTCAAAATATTTGCTTTGGAATATAACAATATGTACAATATGAAGCAAAGTTAATCTTTCTGCTTGAAAGAATATGAAATAATAGCTGCCTGGGGATGCAGATGGAACAAGTCCTGACCTGAAGACAGCTGAAGGCTTATCACCTCATCTTTCAAGGTTGCCAGGAAAACTGTCAATGTGTGAGAGTGTTTTGATATTCCTGCTAAGACATTCACCATTTTGAACATGTTTAGACAAAAATTTGCCAAGCATGGCAGGGTAAGTATAATTAACAACAACCCACCTACATTCTTATTCATAATGGCATAGAAATCAAAATGCATTTTTAACCTCTCATCATAATCTGAGACCACATAGCTAATACAAATATACTATGTATGTGCTTACAAACAGATAATTAACAATAATAGATTTAGGTTCAATGTGCTACATTCAGAAGTATTAAACCCCAATACTATAATAAGAGGACTAATGTACTGTAAAATAATTTCAAAAAAACCTCCAACAAAAGCAATCTTCCTTTCTTATGCCATACAGTAATGTCTGTTCATCTCTTACCAGCAGACACAATCATCTTCATCTTTCCTCACAATCATCTCCAAATGTCTCAAAAGTAAATGGTTACTGATGCATGAAATACTACATGCACTTCCTGTATGGCATAGTCTTCCTGACTGTCCATGCATCTTGTCCACTCCAGCCTGCCACAGGCCTGCTACAGCTAAACTAATCCTCAGATCTAAATCCAGTCAGACAAGCTTCTTAGTGTTTGTTATTTATGGCTCTGTCAGTGTGTCGCGGCCGCCGGGCTTTGCTGACTTTTGCGCTGTCTGCCAGATGACAGCAAAAACCTCCCAATGGAAAAACTGTTGTTTATACACATTGCAGCACTTTGTTTATGGTCAAAATGTAATACTAAACACACATACAAGAATCTCGTGGGATCTTTTGTAAGTTTAATAGAGCTAATGCAACAAAAAAACCTTCATTTCAATTGTGTAACAATATTAGTTAATATTAATCAGTAGTCTACAAGCTAAAACCCAATCTGTGCATGTGTGTGGTACTGAAACGGAAAAGTTTACAGTATGAGCACAAAAAAGTTACTAACATAATAGTGCATAAAACACAACTTAGGATATTTCCAAAAAAAATAAAAAAAAATTTTAAAAATAAAAGAAAATTCTTCATTAAAAAGAATACTAAAAAATGTTTTAAAACTACTAATGAAAAAAAACTTATTTGTGAATAATTTGCCAACAACAAATTTTTCCATAGATTTCAATTGTTTTGATCTCTGCAGAAATTTACAGACTAAACTTGTGTACCACCAGGGAGTGCTTCAAGTGCCACCGGTGGTACTTGTACCACAGTTTGAGAAACACTTGTGTACCAGATGTGTTACAAAGACTTTGACTGTGCCTCAGCTAACAAAACCGAGGATAATAGCAAACTTTATTTTGTACTTGCTCCATCCATCCAACTAATCTTGCTAATTTTTATCCTGTAGGCCAGTATTTCCTAATATTTCCATTGCACAAATTATACAAACAATATTGATTAGGAATGAGTGATCCTGCTGATATAAACCCTAAATAAATGCACTCCCAGGTTCTTATCTAGCTCACATAGCAAAGCACCACTGCCGGTTAAAAAGTACAGGAGTACTAACTTTAGTCTCTGTAAAAACGAGATATATTAGTTTCAGTATGTGTGTGGCTCATCTGTTTATGACTCAACAAGCACCGGATGAGGAGCGTCTTGTTTGGATTTGAAAACAAAAAGGAGAGGGAAAAACAGGATCACGTCAGGAGGCGTGTCTGGTGGTTAGCTTTCAACACAAGGTTGGTATTCTGTGTTTACCAGTCTTCCATTAAAAGGAGGTATCACAGGAGAAAGTGGACATGAACAAACCTCAGAGCATATTTTAAAACTACAATCCATCCTTGCAGGTTCAGATCATTTAATCTTTTTTTTTTTTTAATAAAAATGGACCGTAGAGCATTAACTGCTTACCCATCTCTCAAAACACTTCTTGGAAAAGTTCAAAGGTCATTTCACACACTGGAAGCTCTTCTTAACACCTAACAGTTCTGATAAGGAATGGGACTCTGATCATTTAGGACAATCTCTGCGTCTTCATAAATGTGTTCTTTAAGTGGTGATCTAGTATCACGTGATCAATCATTTCAGTTACTCTGATTGCAGAATTTAAGTTTTCAAAGGTTTGTGCAGTATAAAACTTAAAGTTTTGTACCAATCTGTTACTTTATCAGCACCAATGATTTGATAAGAAAAGATATTTTAAGTGAGAGACGTTGAATTAAAGAGTGTGACTGAGACTAGTGTGTCCCATTTGGCGTCCTGGAGAAAGAACAGGATTACGACAGACAGCCAATTCAACAGCTGACACACACACACACACACGCACACACACACACACACAGACTTCACAGCTGACAGTGGGACAAAGCACCAACTGTCTGACCCGCGGGATGGCCCTGTAGAGATCATCAGCCTACACTTTAGTCTGTAACTGAGTGTGTGTGTGTGTGTGTGTGTGTCTGAACATAAGATACAGTTTAAACATAACCACTTAGAGGATAACGTAATTAGTGAATATGATAGGCAAAGAGAAGTTCAACGGATAGTAGAGAATGTTTCCTTTATCAAGTATATATATATATATATATCTATATCTATCTATCTATCTATCTATATATATATATTCCTTTATCAAGTATATATATATATATATATTGTATATATACACACACATATATATGGGGATATATGTGTGTAAATATATATAAAATGTGTGTATGTATATAAGATGTGCTTGACTTATCATTTTTTTCCCTGCAGAAAACACATCCAGTAAGACAAACCCAGACATCCTGAACTGCTATGAAAGCTATGTTTCTAATTAGTCTTTTACTTCCGTAACATGTTTACATCATCATGTGACACAACTGAATTTACCCATCTACACTCCTGCTTACACACTTCTCCTCCTTATACACTAAATCATCAAAATGCATCAAATCCATATCCACAGTATCTTTGTTGCCAAAATCTGATTTTAATAAAGGGCCAATTGGCAAATCCACACACATATACACAGCATATGCTGAAGATAACAGCCTTTCTACAGGTTGGTTTCATAAAGAAACACAGTAGGTATAAGTCCATGGTGGAGGAAGTGGGATCTGCTGACTGCCTGTGTCTTTGACTGAACAGGGTCATGTCATGCCAACAATGAAGCCGCTGCCTCATCATCTGTCTGTCTGCCTGCCAGGACGAAGCTCAGCATGCATGCCATTCATCCTATTCAAACTCCTGTTGAAGTGGCAGACTGGCACGTGCCTGTGCATGGATGTCAAAACACACATGGCCTGGCAGAAATGTCTGGAGTGAACTGGGTGACAGCTGATGCCTTGTGATTCTGTTTACCGATGACTCCCATCCAGAATGCTGCGCCCACTGAAATGCATTCAGCTCAGAGCAACACAACTAAAACAGGTGTGCAGCTGGTGGATGGTTCTGGATATTAAAAACAGTGGGGCATCTGTCACTTTCTGTGACTGCTTTAGGCACATATGATGAAGGGTGGGAGTGGNCAACGGGAGCAATCTGCCCAGCTGACAGCTGTCAACGCAAGTCATGTGGTTATCAAAACATTCAAGAGCTAGCAGTGTGTGTGTCAAACTCCATGTAGCAGGATGACATAGCTAATTCAGAAATAAATGGAATAATTTGCTAAAACTATTGTAATCTGAACCAACATTATGTCAAAATACTGTATCTTCTGTCACTGGTAAATAATATATACTGATAGAATCAGCTCATATAAAATCATGTAAAATTAGTTTTCGGGCATTCTGCAGGACCAATGAACTAAACATAGACCATGTCATTGTGCCTTTCTGTATATAAATGCAAACAGGGTCTTTGTTGCATATCAACTACTCATCTCTCTGCTATTTATCATCTTCTATCTGTTCAGTAAATGCAAGAAATAGAAAAAAAAAAGTTTTTAAACAGTTAGTACTCTGAGCAAGAGGCTTTATGGTGCATTTCAACCAGATGAGACAGCATTACGTGGCCTCAGCAAAAGAACACATCTGGCAACCCAAGTCAAACCCCCCCCCCCCCCNCCCCCCCCCCCCAAAGCTGCCAAACTCTGTTGAAATATTTGGCAAAGGTGTTCCATTCCATTCCAGCAGCAGTAAACAAACATACCAGAGCAATGGATGAAAAAAGTAGTCAGGAATATTGTGAACTGAAATACTAATTTTTCATCTAAAACAACTATGTTGCTGCTCGAGTAAAAACTGGGAGATCTCCAACAAATACAGCTAGAACAGGTCCTACAAAGCTGTGAAAGTAACAGCAGAGTCAGGACAGGACAAGCCCAAGATCCAAGATCCAACATCCTTTTCACTTTAATCATCCTTTCCACCTTTTTACTCCAGCCATTCCTGTCTGATTATATCTCCTCTGGATAAGAACTTGGTGGAGACACTGCAGGATGTGTTTCTATAGACAGCAGGGTATTATGAGGACTCTAGTTCTGCCTCCTGTCTGATTTATATAATTTGAAACATTTGTTACTGGCTAGATTAATGTTCTCTATTGGTGCTTCCTCTTGCTACACGAATGTAGAGGAGGAAAGTTACCCTGGGCAGATCCTTGGAAAGTGGAAAGTACTGGGCGTACACAGTTTGGCTCATCCGTCCGCTCATCCACTCATTCAAGTTTCCTTTCCAATGCCTTTGCAGTTTGGCGAGTGAACAGCATTCCTCAAGGAAATCTCATGTTTCTGTCTTTAATTCAACCCGACTAATTCTTTTTTTCCCCCATAACGTCCTTCACGCACTCACGTTTGTTGCCCCATTCCATTTTGCAGCATGCATGTTAAATATTAATAGACTGTATGACATACACACGTGTATGTGTGTGTATGACATACACAGGGAGGGACTGCTGTTTTGCATAAACATTTCCACAGTTAGAAAAAAGGATCAGATGTCTGAGCTCAGAACTGTATCGTCAAGGATACGGGGATCTGTTTGGAAGGCAGAGGGTTTTCCCTGAGAGGACCCCAGAGGTGCCTGAAGATTTGCCGCACCCTTACCATGGCTGAGGCCTTGCATGAGCTGTTACATAACTGATCTTACTTGACATCATATCATAAGGGGCCTGAAAAAAAAAAAAAGATAAAATCAAAGAGAATAGAATGTGCTCTTGGGATGATAAAAAAGACTCCCAAATCGATAAAACCCAGATTGCTATAATGAGTTTGCACTTGATGAACTTTTTCAGGAACTTGGGAACAATCTTTTATTTCCCATGCAGAATCCAGAATGCTTTTCTGTTCAAAAATATAATTTGTCAACCATTTTTTTATGTCCTACTCAAAGGCCAAGACTCTCCAATGGTTCAGGAACTGTTGGATGGAGCATGCCAGACCAAACATCACTGATTGGTCAGACTCAACGCTTCCTCCAGTTCAAACAAGCAGATAACCACCATTTTAAAATACTCATGTATAGCTTGTATGCAGCAAAAAAACTACATGATGGGACAATCAACATCGACTATGATATCACTATGTTTGTGTTACCGTGTGTAACTATTCTGTCATCTATTTTCACAGTGTTGCCTGTGAAGGTAACAGCAAACTGGGGAGATGATCAGACCTTAGCAATTACTTGGGTCGCAATCAACCCAAGTAACTGAGTAACTGAATCATACTGTTATTGTCATATCATCTAATCACGAGGTGATGATCCATGTTGTTACAAGTCTTCATCGCTTTTTGTTGCATTCAACACATGGAAACTGACACAAACATCTCAGGTTTCTTTGTCGCTAAGCACTGATATAAGACACTGTTGCCAGTGTTAAATAATTGAACAAGTATGAGGTTTATGTCCATCCAGAATCCTGACTAGGCACTAACTACAAAAGTAAGACAATGGAGGAGAAAAAAGACACACACCTGACTAATGCTACCATAGTACCTGATGATGTCAGAGGGTTTTCCAGGTTTGCACTCAAATAAAGGGAAATTAAGGTAATGTATTTATTCATACCCTCTCCTTGTACTGCACCTTTGGGTTCAAAATGAGTTAAACCTAGAGATGGGAAAAAATTATTTGGCAACTTTTGCATCGCCAGAATGTCTCCAGGAATGATTATTCCTGGATGGTTTCATCACCACATCATAAATCCCAATTTTCCACTTTCTTACCATCTAAATTTGAGGTAGATCAGCATAATAAATGATGATTTTGTCAAATTATGAAGCATCACTTGTGTGTATAATCAGTTGATCCTAATGTAAAATTCCATCCTGCTTTGCTGATATTTTACGGACATTATTGATGTCAATAAACCTTTGCCTGTAGGTCCTTAAAAATTTGGGGCTGCATTTGAAGTACAGACGGCAACTGCAACCACAACACATTTTCACTTTGAATCAGTTGGCTTAGCACTTTTGACAGCAAGCATTATGTCTGAGAATATTTTTCCTAAATAATAGTTATAATAAATAATTCTTGTGACATGTTTACTGCATTGTGCACAGAATGCAGAACAGCTCGATTCAAACTTGTTCCACTGAGCTGGATTTCACTCATGTCAAGCAACAGGGTAGATATAATTCATATATGGGCTCTTTAAGGTAACTTTAAGGTATCTTATAGATGCAAGATAACCCAGAAGCTGTTAACTTCTTAAATTTCCAATTTTTCCCTTAAATTTCACCTTGATCTCTTAAAAGTTGAGAAATAATGTATTCCCTAGTCTGAGGAAATGTCACAAAGATTCTTCTGGAAATAAAATGTTTATATTCAAGACTCACCCTGACATTTTTGTAATGAACACATTTGATAAATAATGTATCTCTCTCTCTCTCTCTCTCTCTCTCTCTCTCTCTCTCTCACACACACACACACACAGATTAGAGGGAGAGTGAGAACTGACAGGACAGCAGCAGTCACAGGTGACAGACAGCAGGGGGATTATTTAGTCTGCAGCACTTCTGTTCACTGCATCACTCATTCAGATCACGTCATTATAGCTTTCACACACACACACACACACACACACACACACACATACACACACACACACACTGCACTGTGGTTGCCTTCACTAGTCTGTGCATGGAGTGAAATCCTGCTGCAGGCTTCAAAATACCCCAATTTAGTGTCAGTACTTAAAAAAATAGGATTAAATGCATCATTTGTGAGATATGTAGAATTATCACTGTTAGAGCTACAACAAAGTAATGTTAAGGCACGTATTCCTGTGTCATTACACATTAATAAAGCTATAGCTCTACATCATTCATCATGTGATTTGTCTCTTTCCTCCACCTCTCCAAAACGCAAAGTGTTTGGAGAGGTTTGATCCAACATATGCGTGCGATTCTTACCTATAAAGTGATTAAATGTGCCGTGGAAAGAATGGCATTATGCCTTTAGATCCAGTTAGACGAGATATCAACTTCTTCAGCTTGATGATGTGGTGGCGGAATTTTTTTTTTTTTTTTTTNTTTTTTTTTTTTTTTTCTCGCTACACAACTTAGAGCAGCTACGCTTCCCACAGCTTCCGATCTGTGCGCAAACTCATCATCCGTGTGAAGAAAAGCCGAATTTTGCTTCCGAAGACCACGAAAACATGTCGAGGGTAGAAATTCAGCCGTGAGTGCTAGCAGAATCAGCTGTCATCCCATCAGAAAGAAGAGAAGTTGGTTTGTGCTCTCCATGCCTACATAACGCAACGCCACCCACTTTTTCCAAACAGACCCGGGCTGCCTGCGCTGATGCCTGATTAAAAAGAAAAGTGTGCGCTGCTTTTTGGGTCCTGAAGAGATCCGGACATTTTTCCACTGTGATTTAATTTTTAGTTATCAAAAGTCAGATATTTCTCAATAACAGAGACGGTCATTTATGAGACCAAAGTCCCCACAGATTGCAATCATTCACTCAAAACCTCCACTGGTTGTGGGCTACAGTGTCCATGTAGACCAAAATCAGAAAGATGTGTTTAAAGTCACTAAATTCTTAAGTATTAAGCCTCTAATCCGTAAAAATTGTTGTGGCTCACTTACACAAATATAATTTTCTATACATACACATTCAGCAGACATGGAGCAACATTTGCAACCCACACAACTGTGATTTATTTATTTATTTATTTATTTATTTTCTATTTACCTGAATAATTTGTCCATATCAGTGGAATAGAGCAGGTCAAATTTTACTGTAGTGTGGAATGAGTTTTCAGCACAACCTGAGTGAAACTGAAGAGGTTAACTGGTGTAAACGGTTGTTGCTATTCATGCTTGTATCATTATGACTGAGGCCTATATTTAGACAACCAGAAATACATCCTCGTTGTTAAACTACAAATTTTGTAGCCTACATTTGGATTTTTTTCATTCAGAGGTTGTCTGGGAAAAGGACGTTGAACAGAAGAGTAGGGAAATTTCTTGAACTTAAACCACTTATGTGTTCAGAATGGAGTACCACCTCAATATCGATTAATATCGAATATCGATTAACTTTAATCAAAGCTTCAGTCTGTGGCAAATGAAATCAGTATGGATGAACACACTCCTCTCTTGAAGCAGAGAATGAACATAAAAGTCACTGAAAAAAACATTTCCTCAATTCATCACCTCATCCCTGAGGTCAGCATATGTCACGCTGTCCGCTCTGCCCAGACCAAATGAGGTTTACAACAGTTTTAAAATGTACAAATTCAGAGTTGTGAAAAAAAAAAAATAGCTGAGAAAATAAACACTAACTTGGGTTTTTTTTTTTTTTAGGGTCTACAGTTTGTGGTTGGGATCAAAAGGTTGTGATGCAATTACAGCCCCTAACGTGACTGGAGTGAAGCTATAATTATGTTGCAGTAGCTAATATGAAGCAAAGAAAAGCTGAAGATTCCCTGTAGCAATGCCTTTTAAGCCTGTATTTGAAAGGAGTGAGCAGTGGAAATGAATGTGTGCGAGCACTTTCTTCCTCTCACAGGAATCATTAAAACAATGAAAGCTATTTTTTTTACAGAGACAAAATCATAATCATTTTATGTCTAATTTAGTTCTGGAGTGATTATACTTTTTCACAGCCATGCAGGCGTGAGTGAGTGTGTGTGTGTGTATGTGGTGTGTGTGTGTGTATGATGTAAAAGACAGAACATGCTGTGTCTGCAATAATAGCAGCTTCCTCATAAGTGGTGGAACAATAGCAGGAAACTGACTCTTTCGCACTTAAGTGTTGACAAGGAAGAGGAGAAGATACAGAAGAGGTCGTTTCAAAACTCACCTTCATACTGGTATCATTATACAACTCTCAAAGAATGGTCAAAAGTCAAACTTAATATTGTTTTGCTGGAGTTTTTGGTTTATTTTCCATTAAAATGACTTTCAGCTCAATATATAACACACATGCCAATGGCTTGTTTTTTTCTGCATTGTTAATTTTAATTGTCTTCTATTGTTAATTTTAATTGTTAGTTCTGTTGTTTTTCCATAGAAAATATATACCTACATTAGAAAGGCTTGAATCTGCTAATAGAAAGTAATTTAATCCTCCCTAGTATAGGTCCACAAATAATGCAAACATTGTACGCAGTGAATTAAAGAATCAACTAATCAATCAATCAATGAAACAATTAATCAATCAACCAACCAACAAATCATCCAATTAGTCAACTAACCAACTGAATGACCAATCAACCAAGCAAACAACTAATCAGTCAACTAATAACTAATCGATCAATCAATCAATCAATCTTAATTTTTTTCATGGTCAACTGGGTATGTAGACAGGAGCTACATAACACAGAATAACAGTTGACATAATACAGTAACAAACCAATCAATCAATCAATCAATCAATCAATTACATCTTTACTAACTCTGAACTTGGACAAAATTAATGCACCTTCTTAAGTGGAAAATTAATATACTTTAATAACATATTGTGGGAAAAAAATCAAATAATATGATATTTTCTGAGTATTTTCTAATGTGTAGAAAATTGACAATATCTTGCAAATGGAGTCCCTATTTGTATTTGAATCTATCTAATCTAATATATTAGATTATATTTTTCAATATACTGTATGTCATTGTGTAAGTTCCGGTTGGGCCTCATTCGCCTTCCACCGCATTACAACCAGCGCTCAGCAGTGACATTTCCAGCAGCTTTGTGGGAATTTACCATAAACTCTCAATGAATGAGTCAGTGAATGTGGGTTGGCAGTGTAGGAGAGGTCAAGACCACTGGTAGGCTTCATTGACGCCACATTTGGCCAACTAAGTGTACACAAATGCATGTATAAGCACACACACACACACACACACACACACATACACACATAGAGAGAGAGAGAGAGAGAGAGAGGNCACACACACACACACACACACACACACATACACACATAGAGAGAGAGAGAGAGAGAGAGAGGCCCTTACTACCACTGAGAATGCTTCAGACCAGCGACACTGTATGAAATGCTGGCTTTGTCTTCTCTCACACTGGCCACTTTCATTCAGAGAGACACTATGTGGGTCTACAGCCTTTTGTTGTCATTCACTGTTTTCTGCCAGTCAGTCGTCTCTTTAAGCTCTGTTGGCAGAGAATATGTCACTTGTCTTACAGTTCTTCCATTGTTTTTCCACTGAGAAACATCAGCTGTGACTTAATCTTTGAGTAGGCAGAAAGTGAATATTCCTGTAGGCTGTGGTCAGCTACTGGACTATTTATTTATGATGCTGTGGTCATTACTGTATCATGACAGCAGGTTTGATGATGCATCACAAAATGTGAACTTGTTCATAGTTCAGATTTCATTTCTGACATATTGTTGTTGTGGTGCGCTGATATCTTGTGATTGTTCACACTTCTTGAATAACAAAATGAGTGAGTGTATAGTGGCTCAGAATCACTATTGTCATAAGATTACTCATTTTATGCAAAAGGTTTAATGTATTAACATATTTAAAGATATGTGAAATTAGTATAAGGTATGCACATAAATAAAAAAAAAACACAATCCAGGTGACAAAGGTGCAAAATCCCAACTGAAGATGCAAACCAAACCTGCTGCTATACTTGACAGAATCTGTCTCTTCCCTAAAGTCAGGAAGTGACTTTTGGGGGAAATTTCCTACTAAATTCTTCATATTATCTATTTTTTTCAATTTTTCATTACAATCCATCGTTCTCATCTTCTACTTCTGCCAACACTGGCAAATTCTTTCCTAACTCTTACATTAATTCTCACTGGTCATTTTTAATATCTATAACATATTGTTGTTGTATTTGTAAGAAAGACAGTCTGGCTGATGGCTCCAAAATGCCTTAAAGTAAGCCTGTGCACATAAATTGTATCGATAAAAGATTAGAAAGCAAACTTAAAAAAAAAAACAGTTTGTCTCACTGTAGGTGTATTATAATTGCTATTATCACCAATTGCTGTTATTATTAGGGTGTAATATTTGGCTTTCAGACTACAAACTTGGTTTTCTTTTTACATTATGTCTCCGTCTCCATGTTGGTTCCCAGGGAATTCTCCATATCATTGTCAGAAATTCACCTATTGCCTGGTGAAGCGCACTTTTCCTCTTTCCTGTTCGTCAGAAGAACTATTGTTGCATTCTGGTGTGTTTGTGAAAGACAACTGGAAAAACAAGTGGAAAGATTTGTTTGTGATGTCACACTCAACAGAGCCAGTTTTCAGTAAGTCTATCAGATACAGGCCCACATTTAACAGCAGCAAAACCTAATGCATCATGTTTTTGATATTAGATCTAATTTAGACTTTAATGATTCTCTAGTGGAAAATTGATCGCAGTAGAAAGAAAAAATAGGATGAGGACAGCACAAGTGTAATTCAAAATAATCATTAAATTGACTGGTGATATAATGACAAATACTTTTAGTTTGCAGAGAATAAATTTGATCGTCGAGGCAGAAAATAATAATAGCGCATTGTTCAGTCAGTCCTCTTCCCGTGCTTTGCTGTCTCCTCCAGGAAGTCGAAGCTCAGACCAGCAGTGGAGCAGAACTTCAATGTTTTTATCAGTTTGTATCATCTGCCTTGGTTTTGCCACATCTGAGGGAAGCAGAAGCAGTTTTTCTACTTTTCTTTCCTCATAGACTTGATTTCTGTTGTAAATGTGGTCCACCATCATGTCCTATTCAGGGTGTTCACCTTCATCTTTGGATCATGCAGTTGCATTTGCATCTGTCCAAGTCTGGGTCTGGCTTATATGCCATCTCTATGTTATCTTGGTCCGGATCTCATCTTTGATCTTCCCTTAAAAATTTAATTTATATATGTAGTTAAAACAAATAAATAAATAAAAACTTTTCAACTTTCAACACACACCTTATGGAAAAATTTTACTGTAGCATTTTGGAGGGCCAGGCATGTTTTCTCCCTTATACAACAGTGACATCTAGTGTGAATTGGTGAAACACATTCAGAGGATAAAATGCACATACCTATACCAGCAATTCACCTCCAGTGATTCCTGGACTAATTCTGTATCACTGCTGCTTTCAAATAAACCAGCTGATATATGTGTTTTTAAAGTTGGGCTTATTTGATTTAAGGTTGTTGAAGTGTATTAATAGCTTCATTTTGCCCAGCTGAGCTTCATGTTTTGATGGTTTTCGTTTCGTGTTTCTGTTATGAATGGTTACGAGGATAGCTTGTTGGATGAACACACAGACGTGCAAATCAACAGACAGCCACACGTGTTGTGTAATTACAATACAGACACAAACACACTGAGCGCAGTACCGAAATGCTCCGAAAGCAAACACATGCTCATAAAACCATTTGCATTTGTAGTTTATTGTTGTTAAAGCTGATAAATGCCATGAACACAAATTATATATGGTTTTAATTTCAGATTTACTATACCACTGGTGTTAGAACTTCAGCATGGCATATGAGACTCATAAAATGAACAATCAAAGCAATTCCTGCTGAAATAAAACAGCAAGAGTGTGAGGCTAAATATCCTTGAAGTGTTCAGGGTGTTTCCTTTGAGGTTTATTTATATTTGACGATATTGTCTTTAGTCATATTCTCCCTACTTAGTGTGTTTATATCTCCTTATCATCGATATAAGCAATGAAAAGACAATGTCACTCATTCATAAGGAAAAATAAATGCACCCAGTTTCACAATATACAGAGGATAAATAATGCAAGTACTTAACACAGAAAAATATTCCTGTTTATTTTCACTTTTCATTTTCATCAAATTATAATAATCAAAAACTCAAAAATGTCCTTTACAAATAGAGGATATCTGTGCTCATATAAATCAACACTACATAAATACACCAAGTTTGCAACATTTTCTTAATACAGATACACAGTTTGTGTTTATCAACAAAACATATATAGTCATAGGACTACGATGGTAAAATGACATATATTATGGTCATTTATCATTTTCATAATTTGTGTATGTATGCATGTCAGTGTGTGCATGTGTGTGTGTTTGTGTAAATTAGCATCCATGTCTCATCTAGGGCCGAGCTTTAAAGGGGCCTTGGCAGATGAGAGGTTTTTCTTGCCATGATGGGGCTTCCCTTTCAGGTTCTGTTTTGGTGCCATTTTCAAGTAAAAATGAAGCTGTCAGGGAAGAGAATTTAAGAGAGAGGAATGAGTTACTGATCAGGATTGACTCTTCAAAAAATTATAACTCAGCACACACACAGAGAGAGACAAACACACATACCTGTGTGGCCTCTGCTGGTCCCACTGTCACAGTGTTGGTGGAAGGCAGGTAACCTGGAGCAGATGCTGTCACAGTGTACATGCCTGGTAACAGGAGTCTGAAATAATCTCCATCCACTCCTGGAGGAGCGCATGCATGAGAAAAGATGACTAAGCTTATTGTTTAAATAACAGCCTGCAAACAGTTTTCATCGTCAGATTTTGTTCCACAATGCATTTTCACCATTTACCACTAGAGGGAAGACATGGTCCACTCCAGTCCAAGGATCCATTGTTCCTAGATTCATTTTGGTAATATTGTAAAACTAAGCCATTGTTTATTTTATCAGAATGAGAGATTATTTACGTTATTAGTAGGTCAAAAAAGCAACAAATTGATATACATCTTCAACATAACACAGACTACATATATATGATATATTGGCTCTATCTGTCACATCTTGGTCCTGCTTTTCTTAGTATGGAATCTCCTTTGACTTGACTTTTGTGTGTTTTTGTGCTTTAAATGTCCTTTTTATCGTACATGTAATTTCATCTTATCAGAGTGTTGTGTTGTATTTTTCTGTTATTTGTGCAACTTTTTGTACAATGCTGTCTTTCCCTCACAAAAGAGATTCTGAATCTCAAGTGGACTTCCTGGTTAATTAAAGGTTAAATAAAATAAAATCAAACAGTCTGATTAAACCTACATAGGAACCTTCCAACAGCATAAAAGTCACATATATGTAAAAACGAATTTAATGCCAGTTCCCCTCCCCTCCTCACCGCTGGTCACATCATGGTTGATGCCAGCCACTGAGATCTCTGCGTTAACGATGGGATTGTTGTTTTCATCATACACCATGCCTTTTATCCCTTGGTGCACCTGAAAAGGGAGTAAATCTTTGTTGATGGGTTGATATGGGTTTTTGTGTGTAATAGTTTGTGTTAGGTTGTGTTTCTGTGTGTGTGTGTGTGTGTGTGTGTGTGTGTGTGTGTATGATTATGTATTCTGACCTGCTCCAGGTATGAAACCAGAGCTTCTCGGTTGCCCAGCCATTCTCTAGGCAATGTGGATGCTGGAGGAAACTTATCGCAGCTCAGCTCTAAGGTGATCTCAAAGCAGTTGGTGTACAGGTAGTTAAAATCCTGCATACCTGAAAAAAACAAAAAACAAAACACAGACACATGCCTTTAAGTACTCCTCCAGTTAATATCTATCTTGATATCACACTGCCCACTGTAGGCTAAAAGGGTGGTTGTAAAATGTTTGAAGTTTCCTCATAAGATAAAATAAAACTTTTTTTTTTTTTTTTTTTTTACCAAGAAGGTTGATATACAGACTGTAATGTTATTAAAAGACTGTGGCTTCCGATTCATCATCTGATGGAACTTTATTTTGTGTTGGATAAGGTATAAATGTTGTGTTGTAGCTATTACATTATCTGTCAAATAAAAGTGAAATTGCCTTCCAATCTGTTATCTTCCATTCATTTTAATCAGCCTCTTCTCAATTTGGGAAATTTTTTATAAAATATTTTATTTTTTATAAAATATTTTAATACAAACATTTCCACACATAATGCCCTGCTGATCTATGTCTTTCGCTACATTAGCTATACAACTTGTCACTACTTGATCACTCGGCACTACTTTCCATAAAAGCCTAACATCTGTGAGACCAGGATTGGGAGAGAAAGTTTAAATGTAACCACACAGACCATGACATAACATTTGTAACAAGTGGAGTTGTTAAAATAAACATAACATGCTCCTACTAAAGGGGATTGTGGGTGTTTTTGACCATTTCAAAGCCCGGCAATGACTCAAACCAAAAAACTCAACACATTCACATTACAAAGAAGAATCCACAGCAAGCCAGACCAGGACTTTCAGATCAAAGAACTGAGTATTGTTGTGTGCAGAAATTACAGATCAACTGGGCTGAAACTGAACACATGCCTGGACAATTAGATGGATGAACTCAGTCTTTATTACAAGTGTTCTGTGGCAAAAGACTTAGTAATAATTTAAACAGAGCACAAGTTTCCCAACCCATAAGCCAAACAAAGGAGTTAGAGAACTGTGACATGCCTGCCAATGCCTCTGCTCTTGTAATTCCTAACAGCCCTTAGTGAGCAAAGACTTAATCTCTAATCCATACATCTCTAGCCTTTACATATCCATTCTTTTCATTTTAAACCTTAACTATCTCAGGGATTTTTTTTTTCTAAAAAATATCAATTTTAATCTTGTACCAAGATCCAACTTTCCAGCTGGGTGAGCCGATCATTGTGCTTCTACCCATAAACCTGTGGGATATATAATTTTGCTCTTTTTCAGAGGGTAGCATGTCAAACAGTTAAAGGACCATACTAGCATTTTGCATGTTTGAGCCAAATATATTCAATTTTCATACATGTAACGTTCAATCATTTCCCAAAGCGTACTACTGGAATGATGAATTAAAAAAAATCTTTTTCCTATCTTCCAGTCCATCATTGGTTTCAGTTCATTCTGGTATGCTAAAATCAACTTGTTGATACTTGAAACATTATTGGGATAGGTAATCCATCATTGCGAACAAGACACGTATTCAGGATTTTGTTTTTTTTTAAACATAATTTTAGCGTTCAAGCGCAATAAAAAGTGTGGAGTGAATGTATGTCTCCACCGAGAATATAGTCCCAAAAGATCTGCGTTTATTGAAAAATTTAAACGACCGTGACTTCATAAGGCTGCATAACTGTTAGCAGGCGAAACATCGATTTTTAAGGTGGGTGTATCGCTTGAATATTTGATTTTGAAAGATTAAGTGATTTTGCAAAATATCAGGAAAGTTGAAATATGGTTTTATCCTTTCAGAAATGGTTGTCAGTAACATAACATTATGAAAATTGAACATATTTGACTCAAATATGCAAAATGGATGTTATGGTCCTTTAAATTGGACAGATCAAGAACAAAATTCTCAGCCTTTCTGCAATTTCTGGCATCAGAATTTATAACCTGGCAGATAAGGTGGACACACTGAACTGGGAATTTGCAAGCCACTCAAGGTATTTCATTAATGCTAAGGTCAGTGCCAATGCATTATTGTTACTGAGGTAGGTAACTTTGTCTTTCTTTAGGAATTTTGAGATTGACATGTTCCATGAGTACAAGAGCTCACTGCTTAGCATAATGTTTTAGGCTGCTTGGAGAAATAGTTAAGCTTGCTTTTACCGCTATAACAACATTTCTGTCCTTCATCGCTGTCTCTTCACATTGTTTGAGAACTCAGGCTTTGCTTACCTTTAGATAAGGAGTACCAGCTGGCCCCGTTGGTGATCCCCTCATCAAAGAAGTCTCCGCAGTTCCATCCCTTGTGCATCCAGCTGTGAGCATACGAGTAGGTCCTCGCCAACTGTCATCACACACAACATGGGCCCAATCATGGTGGTCACACACAAGCAACACACAGTGAGATTAGACATTGGTAACGTCACAAACTGGAGAAAATTTTTCCCTTCCATACCTTTTTGAAAATTTTGTCATCCGGAGTGGCTGCATAGCTGGTCCTCCCTCGAATGCGAGGGTCTCTTGACTTATCAAAGGGGTAATTGGCCACCACTGCCCCTCCGTGGAGGTTAGCCGACAGGACAAAATTGTAATTTTGCATCCATTTTATGACCGCCAAAGTCTCTGGTTCTACCTGTGGAGGACATTCAAAGATAAAGTTAAGAATGTAATAGCTTTATATGCATACACACAAATATAGAAATATATTATGATGGCATTTTATAGTTTTCAATTAGTAATGTTAAATCACCTTTGCACATAATATAACATCTGGGGTCTCCAATGTAGTGCTTTCCAGACATCAAATATCTTTGAATTCCAGGTCAGGCTGTGTCAGTACTAACTATATTTACGCACTCCTAACCATATATCATGGAGACAAGGAGTAATATATCTCCCCCAAATTAGCTATAGAGGAAAATAAAAAGAAGTAGGCTCTTTTACTTATTCAGGAATAATCAGACAAGCCAATCTGAGCCTTTTGGCCTTGGACACAGCAGCTGGAATGTTGACCTAAAAGTGGGAATTCTGTTTTGGGCACTGACTGATATTTATTACCTGTGATTTTTTATGTGTACTCATACTTCCTTTAAGCTACAGCTGTCACCACAGTGTAGGGTTACAGGTGAGGGACATACACACTGATACTCAGTATTACAAAATCCAAATAGCTGAGCAGAGGGTGAATGCCATGCCAGCTCGAATACAAACAAATCCATAAACATACTCCAAGTTACGCACATTCTGGATCAGTCAGTGGTCCACTGACAGACGTGGCACTGTAAGCCAGTTCAGGATTACTGTTTGCACTGCATGAGGGATGTACCCTGCAGGTCAATCAATTGTCAGCGGTTATTCTTGCAAAAGCATGGCCTAGATTCATGGTGTGAGAGGGGAATGCGGTTTTCCAGAGCCTCCATAAATAAGGTATTTCTAAGAACAGGGCCTGCTGTTGGTCGCAGGGGGTGGAAACGTTTTCAAAACTGATGTCGGAGTGGAATTAACCATATCCAACTATGCCAGGAGACCCAAGCACAGAGCAAATGCAGGCCCTGTTTTTAATGCAATTGTGCAATGCAAAAGTTAATGCATCAATCTCTTGAAGAGGAAAAGCTTTTAAGATCGTGATTTGTTTTTCTTTTTTTTTTTATCTCTTGTAGTTGAAACATCATCGATTGAAATGGTACNTGATTTGTTTTTCTTTTTTTTTTTATCTCTTGTAGTTGAAACATCATCGATTGAAATGGTACTAACGTAGCATGGCTGTGCATGCAGGGCCTTGTGGCTTCATGACTGTGAGGAACCCAGTCAGAGAGAAGGGCCAGAGATAAGATATTTGTATAGCACAATATCACATGCAATAGTCAAAGGGCTTTACGAGGCCAGCCCAAACCCAACCCAAGGTCTCCAATGAAAAACTCACTAAAAATGTAGCATGTAAGGGAAAAAGCTCATGATTTCCTCTCCTCAAATGGCTAGGTGAGCAATATGAGCTATAGGAGGGGAAGGTAAATTATAGGTAAATTATGAAGAAAGAAATTATGAAGAAAGAAGACATCGTTGTAAGAATAGCGGAAGATACACAATCCAATAATAGAACTATGATCTAGTAGGAGGATCCATATATACTGTATATTGTACTGTATATTGGGCTCAAACATGCAAAACCACTGGTATGGCCCTTTAAGTTTAAATCACATTTAAATCTGTAATAATGTGATGCAAATTTAAAACACGTTTCAGTTAGGCTTTCAGCAGTTCAGAGGAATGTTTTATATTTTTAGAAATATGACATCTTCCAGCAGAAATACTATCAGTTGTTTGAGCAGGAAGGATGAAAGGCTGAAAATATAAAGGAAATTAATCATGAAAAGTTTCTGAGTGTCGTGGAAGATAAGACAACTGGCAGCCAAACCAAAGGATGTGACCTTCATTCAAACCACATGCTTCAGTTTCACAACACACACTTATCCTTCTCTCTCTTCTGTTCATTTTGCACTGGTTTAGAATAAGTACTCGGTGAAATACAGCCTTCACGCTCTCATTATTTTCATTAGATTGGACATGCTGTTGCATGTGCAGTACCCAAGTGCAGAGATCTTAGTGTGTTTTTGCCAAGTTAAAAGTATTTCCAAGAGCACACTGTTTGATCATTTGATGTTTCCACTAGTCTCATTGTGACTCAAACATCCACAACCAGTGCTTCCTTTCTATTTTACTCTTAGAAATACAGAGACTTGGCATTGAATGAATGATTTAGGAAGAGATCTTCAGTTTGTATGCTGTGTGAAGAGTCACGTTGTATCTCAAGGTAGCAGGTAGCAGTTACATTCTGAGACTCGCATCAGACCGCAGAGTAGGACTGTTTAAATTCTCATAGTGGTGACAGAAAGACAAAAAAAAAAAAAAAAAAAATGTTTACCTGCAACTGGAGTCTCATCATATGTTGTGTTAAGATCAAATCAAGCTAGAGGACTTCTTTCTATGCTTAAATATTCACACGTAATCATGGCTTCTGCACAATCTCTAAATTTAAGGTTAGGTTTAAAGAATATTTTCAGCGATGATGCTTCTGTTCTGGTTCACCACCTAACTCGGAAAGAGTGAGGTTCTCCTGTTTCACACTGCAAAGACAAAGCAGACTGGCCTCTTTCTGACCCAAAGGAAGAAAAGCAAAGTTGCTATGAGGAAGGTAAAAGTTCTACATTAAGATAAGCAAACACACTCATCCACGTGGTCAGACTCTGTGGAACCCTTAATGCAGCACAACCACACAAACATGCACAAGAAGTACATTTTAATGAAGACAAATATTCTAAGTATGTGTTTCTTTGGCACTTTGTTGACCTTTATTTACTGGGTCCAAGTCTATATTTTATTTTTATTTCTCACCAGCAAAGCGACTGCAGCAGCGGAATGTGATCCAATACAAATCTCATGAATTACTTTATGTCAACAAAGTCCAAGCCAAGATAACTCAAATATATTACACTCTTACTCATTATTCAGCTTCATGCTCTGCACACACAAGCATGAGGAATTTAATCATGCTCTCTCCCTCTCACCTACACGTGCATAAACTCATATTACAGATACACATACAAACAGATGACTAGGGTCTTGTGTGTGTGTCGTGTGAGTGTATTCAGGAGCACTGACCTGATGCTCCCAGTTGTCCGGCAGCGGCAGGTGGTGGCTGCGTCCGTTTGTCTTCTCGTAATAGTACATGAGTGCATTCAGGTCTGGAAAGTTACGGTTCAGATCGATTTCCCTGGCGTTCCCCCGGCCCACCAGGTAGCCGTTGAACTCTGGACCCTGTCGGCCCACAGACAACATATCATGTGTTCTTTTTTTTTTTTTTTTTTTTTTTTAAGAGGCAGTCTAGCTGGGCCATACTGACCTTGCTATTGGCCTCTTCTGTCATGTACTGGGTTAAACATTGGATAATTATCAAACTTAGATGCAAAACATGAGACTTTAAGCAATAAATGAACTGGATTCATATTCCTCATGTTGCATATTCCACAAAATCCACATGTAATCGTTGAGATGACAGTGAATTATTTTCCAACTTTTTTTCCATTCTAGTAATAATGTTTTATTCTCAACCTCCCTTAATGATTTTAAAGGCTGTTCAGGACTGTACAGATCTCCAAAAAAGAATCTGATCCAAAATAGGAAAGCTCATTTTGGAAATGTATTCCCATATTTCCAGGCAGGCTTCTAAAGGACTTTGTGACCTGGTTGTGAGGCATATTAATTAATACTTGAGTAAATGGAATTAATACCAATATTAAACATAATGTTCTTACATTTCTGATGTTCAGTGCAATGAACATCCTTTTGTTGTTTTTCTCAAAGACAAGATTAGCATCCCAAATCAACATGGTATCATCTAGGATGCTAAAAAAAAAAAAAAGTATAAAACTGCTTCTTGTTATAGCCCAGATGCTGCTACACCCAAAGATCTGTTGATGCAGCAAATTACAGTGTGACATGCATATATTCATTTTGTTATCTGAGTGGCAAAGAGAGGGACGGCCGTATGCAAGTGGCCTCTTCAGGACATATAATTAGTCTCAAAGAGATTGTGTACACATGCTTGTGTGTGTGTGTGTGTGTGTGTGTGTGTGTGTGTGTGNGGGAAGCTGACAGATGGGATCATAATAGACAGTGGCAAACAGCGAATGATTCACTTGAGTTGCTCTTATTCTGAGGATACACACAAATACCCACATTCTTTTAATTAAAGCAGATATCATTAGGTACACATTATCTGTTGGAGTCAGTTAAGATATGTGCTGTGTGTATTGAGAGTGTATTGTCCTGTGTGCTGTAAAAAGGAGTTAACTAGTAGATGTTTAGTTTTACTGAGAATCATTAACAATACTAAGAAGCTGCCACCAAAAAACACTAAGGGAAAATGTTGAAATGTGCAAGTGGGTAAATGATTGGGGGAAAAATTACTAAGGTGTCCTTTTGGAGATCTTCTGAGGGTTTCTGAGGGTTGTGAAAGCCTGAAGCAATCATGCATGTCAGGGTGTATATTACCTGCCTGGCAGCCACCTCATAGCCATCAGGGTTCATGGAGGGCAGAATGTGGATGCGCGTGTCATGGATCAGCCTCATGATCCGTTGGTTTCCAGCTCGGTACTCCTCACACAGAAACTGGGAGAACTTAATGAGCAGCTCGCGGCCAAGCACTTCATTTCCATGCATGTTGCCCACGTACTTGAACTCTGGCTCCACTGGAAAGGAAACAGGGAGGTGAAGGGGTCCACAAGGTCATTAAGTTGCATACGTGCAGCCAAGTGTGAAACATAAAATGAGAGTCCAGGCGCATGCAAAAACAGACTAAGGATTTGTTTCTTTTGAGTGCTGATGTGTGTGTGGTGATGATGTTAAATTACAGACAATGCCCATATACTACTACACACATGTACAGTAGAAGATTAATGTTTTTTTTTTTTTTTTTGTTTTGTTTTGTTTTTTTGCATTATTGTGAATATGCAATAAGGAAATCTTAATCTTGACAAAATTCTCTTCAGGGGTAAGCCAATGAAGGTGATTTCTAGAGCCTGATTAGAACTGACTGAATTATTTGGATAAGGTCATCTGGTATTCCTTTGGGGATCTGTCCCTGATTGGGCAAGCCACCTATCTAAACAGTTGTGCTCTCTGTATAGGGTTCCATCCTCCCAGGGGTTAATTCGTTAATCACTGCTGAAGCACAGAGAGAACTAAGGACCTTTAAAACTGCATTGGAGCTGGTCCCAAACATCAGCTGAAGCTCCTCCTGTTCTAACTCTGTGTGTCCAGTATTTGAGTTCAAGAAGTGTGTGTACCCAAGTTCTTAACAAGGGGCCAACTGTCCTCAGGTACACAACAAGCATTAGCTCTGGTGTGTAGCTTTAAAGAAATAGACCAAACTCAGCAACATGTGAAGGACATGAACTTCCTAAAGGGTACAAGCGGGCTGGCCCAGACAAGACCTCGGGTTGCTCCCCTCTGTGAAGTGCACGGTTCCTGTTTTTCATCCTCAGTCACCTCACAACAGAACAGGCGCACATCCTTCTATTCTCCTGAAGGAAGAGCCCCTACGTGTGCAAAAGGGGGAAAAAATGCAAGCTCAGCCTCAGCCAAAATAGCATTCCCTGCAGGTCTTGCTGTTAAAAATAAAAAATGGGAATGCTTTGATCAAACTATATAACATAAGTTAAATGAGTGTGACTTATAAATGTTTTAAATTTCAACCAAACACCCAAAAAGCTGATTCAGTGCAGGCTCAAAACCAAGCAGATTTGCAGGAACAAGTTCAGAGTTAAGCTCTTGTTGATGTGACGTGAACTTCTGTCTCATCTGCTTAGTCTCGAATAACACCCCACATTTCAACATGGTTGGATGGCAAAATTTGAAATGAATCACAGATGTCCTATACACTCTATTCTTTCACTTTCTGCTCCCTTCTGTAAACAATCTGAAAGATTGCATCTGATGTTTTCCTACTAATGCAAGAAAAAAGAAGCCAACTTGGGATAAAATCTCCTTTTCCTTCCTCACTATTAGGCCAAAGAGTAATATCCTACAGAGAAATTCAACTTTAGAGAGCCAAATTAAAAGCGTGCATTTCATGACCTCAGGAAAAAGCCACAGCTCCCACAGACTACACTCTCTCCTTCCAGCTGAGTTATCATTCTCAACAGCAAGAAGTGCAAAACAAATGGGCCACCAGTGATAAAGCCTATGTACATCCATAAGCATTTAAAATCCATTTGCTCTTCCACCACCAGAACATTATGTGCTGATTGTTTATAGAAGTCTTCAGAAGTCGCTTGTTGTATTGACTTCCTTTTCAGCAGTCAAAACAGTTAACAAAATTTCTGATCACCTGATTTGATCATGATAATATTCATTCACATAATGAACTCCCTCATGAAAACACCTTTGATCATAATGTAAATGAGTCTCTCTTAAGGGATGTGCAGGTCCATCCACTCTGGATTCCCAAACAGTGAATCAGGTGTTACTCACATGCTTCATGGATGCCCGGGTTATCACTGAACTCCAGCACGTAGAGGTGGCGCCCCTCCACGCTGCGTCCGATGCTGTAAATGCGTGTGATGTAGGGGCATTCGTTCTGCACTGCAAACATGGCTCGCACTAACTCTTCATAGCGGTGATGCTGGAAGTCTGAGCCTGACACCAGAAGCCCCATCAGCCCCAGCAGGAGCGCACCAAGATTCCACCCCTGCTGCTGCATGGTCCCTTGGCTGGAGCTCTGCAGCACAAAAGGAGAGGAGAGGAGAAGAGAGGAGGCTGGAGAGGAGATGTTGAACTAAACTCCACTGCTCCTTCAGAGTCCACACACGTCTTTTTAATTCTCAGTCTCTCTCTCTCTCGGTACACATATCTCTTTACACACCAAACATAGTGCTTACCCTCTGTCTGCTCTTTTCTTCTCTTGTTCACTCCTCTTCTCGTTTTGCCTCCTCCCACATACAGTCCTCACATTGAGGAGCAAGTAAGGACAGCCCCCCACTCCTTCTTTGTCTTGCTCTAACAGCTGTTTCTCTCTCTCTCTNCCCCCCCTCTCCCCTTTGGGCCCTTGTCAACTACATGCTAGTTGCTTTATTGGCACTTAGAATGCAACTGCTCAAGTAGTATGCCCACCAACCCCCTCGAGTCCCTGCACACACCATTTCATTCTGTCTCTGAGACGCTCATTCTATATTACATTCTGTGTGTCTTTGTGTGTGTGTGTGTGTGTGTGTGTGTGTGTGTGTGTGTGTGTGNTCATTCTATATTACATTCTGTGTGTCTTTGTGTGTGTGTGTGTGTGTGTGTGTGTGTGTGCTTCTAACTCTTGTTCTATATTCTTTTCCTGGGAAAGAGGGTAGTTTCCACGGCATTGCTCTCCCTAAACTCTGTAGCCCTCAATCACCCATTCATTAACTCTTAAGTCAACACACTACTAACCCTGTGTGTGGGTTGTGTGTGCATGTGTGCCTACACTCCTCAGATGAATCAGTGTGAGAGCTCTTTCGCAACCTTTGGATTGGTTTGTTGCCCTGTTTCCCCGAAGTAGGATTCATATAGAAAAAAACATAACCACACAGGCTCTTACAGCTCAGAAAAGAAAGAACAAATAACACAATTAAACTACTAAAAGCTTCAGGTTGATGCCAAGACATATGCGCGTGCACACACATACACACACACTCAGTGTGCAGGGGGTGCTGTCAATCAAACCTGCAGGAGAAAAGAGGAGCTTTTTCCTCTCAGATCATTGTGCAACTGCTTGTGGAAGTTGCAAAAAAATATATATATAAATAAATAAAAAATAAAGGGAGAAAGAAAGAGAAAGGCAAATACCAAGTGAGAGAAAAATGTTACTGATGGAAAATTGAGCAACAGGAGGGACAAGAGAAGGAAGAGGAAGAGCAACTGAACAGCAAAGATGGAATAAAGCAGGAAAAAGGCCAGGAAGAAGAGAGATAAAGTATATGACAGGAATTCAGAGAGAAACTGAGACAAAGATAGGAATGGGTATTTCTGGGTAATCTAAGCTGAACTGTGCTTCCCACACACACACATCTCATGTTACATTGCTAATGATAATGCCACTCTAACTGATGAGCTGAAGTCCGTGACTCTCAGATGGCTTTGACTGTCTCTCATTGACCCTAATTATGTTTCTTCTGCTTCACTGTCTACATATGGTACGCCTCAAGACTCAACTCGGTTTGCCAGTCACATCTCACAGCCATGCTATAACTCTACTCAGCTGTATATCTTAGTTTAACAAAAGAATCCAAATCAGAGGGCAATTAAACATGATTAGCAGATGTCAAGATAACATAAGACGAGACAAAATGAACTTTTAAAGTCCTAAGTCTGTGCATATAGAGAAAGCTTTGATCTATGTTTAAACCTTGAGGACCTAGTAGAGATGTGTATCCAATTTGCAAACACTGCATTGATTGGTGAAGGGCTATCATCCAGTTCTTCTGCTCCTTCTCCTTTACCATTTGCCAACAATCTCAACCTCTTTTATTGCTGTTTTGCTATTAAAAAAAAAAAAAAAAGNAAAAAAGTCCCCTGTCAGCAGCCTCTTACACACTACTCAGCCAATACACAGTTTTGGTCATCATCTTTAACAAAGCCAAAACTCAGGATGACTTAAAAATTAATCTAAAAATGTTTAAACATACAAACATGAAAGGAAATAAATCTACAAATTCAGTTTCCAAAATTGTGATCCACACATATATAAACACTTTGCATATAGAAAAGGACTTTCAAAATAGATATAGATGCCTTTATTAAGTTTAAGATGCCTCCAGTTTGCTATATGATAATCTACCACATTTTTACCAAGCCATGTAATCGTTGATTAATGTCAAAACTAATTATTTAGGTGTAATTTACATGATAAATGCTCTGTTGATCACTTACATATTTGAAGTGACATCTGGTGGTGATAATTGGCACTACAGCAATGCGAACATAACATTCTGTGCAAATTAAATGCTATCAAAGCAATAAAAGACATCACTGTGTTCAGCATAAACTTTGTGTTACTGGGTCTTTGTGTATTTTTCTTAAAGCACTTTTCATTGAAGTATGGGTGACTACCTCACACATGCAGCTTAATGCAGCTTCTGTCCTGCAGCCTTTAAGGGTCAGGTTCTCTCTTTGCAGGAGACTAACAGCAATATTATCAAACCACTAGTGTCCTATTTGTATCCATGTGATACATATAATTCCAATATTCATTCCATCTTTAGCTTTGGTCTGATCTCCACCAACTCCTGTGAAAAATATTGTCTTGATAGATGCTTATGTTTCTTCACCAGCTACTGCGTTTGCTTTTTCTCAGTCTTTTCATGTTGAACAGGTAGTGAAGAAGCTTATAGAGCTTGTTTGCTAATGGTGAAGGGTTGATTAGAACCACTGACAGGAAAATATACTGTAAGATGTAGTTGTATAAAACCAGAATAATGATGTGATAGCTACAACCTCCAAATTTTGGTGAAACTATAGAGGTGTAGATAGACTTGATACTTCTTTGTAGGTTCATGAGTAATCCTTTTCACATTACACAGTGCCATTTGATTCTGTCAGTATAAATTCATTCATGCAGAATATTCTCTATTAACACTTTTACACTCGCACAGTAACACTGGATCTGAAGATGTCACACAACCAAACAGTTTCTAAGAAACACATTGCCACCATGCCAGCCAAAACTGATCGAGATTCTTGTTTTTACACTGAATATAAAGTTCTACCTGTGATTGTTATTGCCAGGTTAAAGACATTCAGACATCCCAGACCTTGCACAGTATAGCAGAAATGGATTGTGTCTGCAAAGAAGCAACAAAATGGGCAATTGGTTGCTAGAACTATACGTTAATGAAAGAAATGCAACAAATTACTATACATGCTGCTAAATAAAGGCACCTTTATTTAAGTCAAAGCCTGTTCCAATGAATGGAGACAGAAAGAGACAAAAGAGGTCAGGATTTGGCCAACATGTGTCTCCAAACAGCATTATAGAAACTGGATATATTCTACTGGATGTATCTACTGAAACTATTTTTGGTAACTACAACGTGTAACATTAAAATAATTTAAATATTGAAGTGTTTATTACCAGTTGTTTATTTATCTAGAGGTTACCAAAAATAAACTGTTAAGATGTCTTTACAGATTATGCCCACTAGTGGGCGCTGAGTACTAAAGCAAAACCATCAATCACAGTTACTGATCGTTTGATTAGCAAAAAAAATACCTTTGTAATTAAAGTGCTTCATCCAGCCTGCTTTCATTCTCGCTGCTCTTACTTTCCTTCGCGTTTTCTTTTTTCACAGCCTTTCATTTCGACTTTCAATTTCGCCAATATGGTGAGCCTTCAAAGCGGAGCAAAGTTTAGCAAGGTAAAAAACAAAAAAAAGTCCACACCATGCAGTTTTTCAAAGTATTTGGGTTTGCGGAGCTCACCAGGTAACCTCTGTTCAGGGCGCCGTCTTAAAAAACCCTTCCAGCCCGCATTTTAATTGTTTTATATTAAGAAATGGCGCTGATATTTTTGCAGTTTTTCCACGAACAAAATTGACGCTTTTCCTCTAAATAAAAAGAAATAAGTAAAATTAAACATTTCTGACACTGAAGTACCACAGTAGAGGTGATTCTGTACTCTACTGTACATGTCACATGTTTGATGCTCGGTATCATAGCTGCTCTATGACAGCTGGATTTGGATGCTGCGCTTTTGGCTCCTCGCCGCGCTTTCCCCTCCTACTACACCAAATAGTGCAATGATGAGAGCCCTACATGGGGAGAGGGGTGGCTCTAAGAGCTCTGACTCTATTTGGAGTTGATGATGAAGAAAGTTTTCCTTTAAACTCACATTTACACCAAAGCTCCTTGGCAGCACCAGGATGGGCGCTCTGCCTGCGCGAAACACGCTATGGATATGTGTTTTGGTTTTTACAGGAACTTCGGGCATTTGTGGTGAGTTAGATTTGACATCTGCTTAATAATTTGCTCATGTAACCTAGAAAATGTTGCACAGGGCACAATATGTCATATTTCTGGTAAATTAAGACTGCCTAGATCTTTAAACTGTGCTGTTAAGCTGCGTTACTTCGTCTTTACTTGTTTCACCCTGATCAGACATTTCCACATCTGGAGAATTGTCGTTCTTTTTATGTAATCCGGTTCAATTGAGAAATAATTTGATAACAAACTTGCTCCCCAGAAGTTAAGACAATAAGGACATCCAGGCATATAATAAGTTTTAATATTTTCTGTAACAGCTGGCTGGAAAATTCTTACAGAGGTTCAAAATGGCAACTGAAGGATCTATCACTTTTGTGATGATGGTGGAAATGTGACACTGATCAGGTTTGAAGGGAATTTAAATAATTACATAATCATAATATAAACCTTCTCATGAAAATAAACAATAGAATGAAACAGGTCTATGAAAATAGAACGACAAAATGTTTCCTGTAGGAGTATTTTACATATGTTTTAACTTATAAAATACCAGAAAGGCCCAAATAACTTCAGAATTAAATCCAAGCAATTACAACTGCAGGGAAATCACAGAGTTTTGTTTCATTAGACCTGAAAACTAATAGGCTGATGTACTTTCACTCCCATTTGGTTCCAGGTTCAAATGTCTGCACATCCAGAGGAGCCAGCACATGTAAGCAATGTCTGGCTGTGCACCCCAGCTGTGCATGGTGCTTCCAAGAGGTAGGTTCCTGCTCCACTTCATTTCATTTGAGCCTGCGGCTGGTCCAGGGTGGTGCACATCTAATCTGCCTGGGTATAATGGAGACACATGTTATGTAAAATTGACTCTAAACAGAATGCATCTACAATTTAAAACTTCTCTGTTCATGCTCGTGAAGAAGAACACACTTCTCTTAAAGGTAAAAGAACAACGTCTTACAAGGACATTGTCATGTTTTTGTGGTTCAAACCATGTAAAACTTGTTAATTCCTCAAGTTAGCCTCCTATCCAAGTGCAGATTTTCTCTCAGTGACCTCAGTTTATGTGTTTTTCTGTGGTAGTTCTGTAGTTCAGAGGGTGTTTGTGCACTTTTTGTTTACTGTGGTGGAATTTCCTTTAAATTCAGAGTGTCCTGAACTCCAGAGATATGCCTTCGCTCCAGGAGATAGTGTATTCTGGGTCATTTTTCATTCCTTTTGCAATTTAGCAAAGCTTTATCAAACATGGGAGCACTAATTTTTTTAACAATCAGGTCTTTGTTGACAGCTCGCAGAACATTTCTCTGAACATTTTCTGGTTGTTCTGTTAGGATTTTGGTCACGGGCTTGCTGGCTCATCTCGCTGCGATCGGAAGAGTAATCTGGTAGCAGCGGGCTGTGCTCCATCAGCTCTAGAGTCTCCACCCAGCAAACTTCAGGTGATCGAGGACCGACCCCTCAGCAACAAGGCAGCGGGGGCCACTCAAGATGTTACCCAGATCAAGCCCCAGAAACTCCACATCATCCTCAGGCCAGGTGGGCTTCTGCATCTCAGCTTGTGGTTTGTACATTTGTGTTAGAGATGATGTGATGATGAAGTAAAAGGAGTTTTTTTTTTTTTATTTGATTGATCAGGAAGAGAGGCCATATTTGGTGGTTAAGACTGTGCCAACCTGTTTTTTTTTTTTCATGAATTGAAGTGCAGTGTGAGCTTTATGGATGAAAAGCTGATCTCAGAGTGTTGCTGTGTCTTTAAAATCTTAGGAAAGGAATAACTCAATATGGATTATACCACAACATTAACTAAAACTACAAAAATGCATCCCATCTCTCAGATGACTCCAAGCGCTTCACAGTGAAGGTGCGGCAGGTAGAGGACTACCCCGTGGATCTCTACTACCTCATGGACTTGTCCTTCTCCATGAATGACGACCTGTTCCGTCTGAGGACGCTGGGTAAAGGCCTGGCTGAGGCGATGAACAACATCACCAGCAACCTGCGCATGGGCTTTGGAGCTTTTGTCGACAAGCCCCTCTCACCTTACATGTATATTTCCCCCAAAGAGGCTGTGTTAAACCCCTGCTACAGGTAAGAGAAAAGTAAGAGAGCTCCAGTACTTTATGCTTGTACGTTGCTGTATTGGACACTAAAATACAGGGAACAACTTTTTTTTAAAATAATATGAAAGTGACAATTAAATACAACAGTCTATTTAAATGTTATTTGTCTATCAGATACTATCAAATGTAGGTAAGTAAGGGTCACTATTCTGTTTATTTGACAATTGCCTTTATTATATATTATATATAAACTCAAAACTTACAAAAATACTAGAATATAAGAAAGAAAAGCAAGAGGAAATGAAAAAAGATATAACAACAAAAATATTGAGATCAACTCTCTTAATCCACTTCCTTATCTTACAACGTACAAAGTAATTCAATCAAATTCCCTCACAATGGAACATTTACATTCTCTCACACATTCATTATTGGAGCTTAAAATTCCTAATATATGCCCACTGGTGTAGTTGTTGTTTATGTCTGCATGTGGAAAATAGCTTCATTATTCAGATGATGTCATATTTCTGAGTCTACCTTTAAACACAGTGTATGAAGATGCAGCTCAGAGTCACAGCACCTGTTAAAGGCTTAAGTAGCTGCTCAGTCAGCTGCTCTGAATCACCTGCAGGTAATCCACTCAGAGAGAAAAACTCACTATAACCCCAGTCAAAGGTTCCTCTGAGCTTGATTTGAAGGTTTAAGGTCCCATAGGGTCATTAGTTTTTTCTACTGAAATCTGATCTGCAGGAATATTTTTAGATTTTGCTATTTTGCTATTAGTTTTTCTTAATAAATGGTTATTTCTTCCATTTTTTAAAACAATATATTATCAAAAAAGCAGAAGACTTTTGGTAATCATTGTGATTTCTCACCGGTAATCTCGGGTCTGATTTAGCCAGTCATGGGCCTCGTTTCTGATTTAGCCAATGATAGGCCTCCATTTGGTAGGTGTCAAAGAATAGGAGAGCAATGCAATTTTTCCAGGAACTGCACTTTCTAGTTCTGGTTAGAATTAGTTATACTGGGGGTGGGCTCACACAGTTGTTCATAAATGTATCAGTAGATGACTCTGATAGCTGATCTGTGTTATCGACCAATGATGGGACTGATCTCTGTTTGATTGACAGCATTAACACCACCTGTCTGCCTCAGTTCGGGTACAAACATGTGCTGTCTCTGACGGAGAAGGTGGGTCGCTTCACAGAGGAGGTGAAGAAGCAGATGGTGTCCAGGAACAGAGATGCCCCGGAGGGAGGATTTGATGCCATCATCCAGGCCGCCGTCTGCAAGGTTTACACACACATGCACATGCATCATGCATGTGCACAGACAAACACACACATACACTCACTACCACACACAGATTTCTTAGCTTCTCTTTTGTTTTCTTTTTCCGGCACATGTACACATTTCACCATTACCAAAGCATCAGAAAACTGACAGTGTTGGATTAATGTGTCCTCCAAACTGCAAATGAAGAATAAAGAATAAAGAATGTGTCTTCTTTGGATCGCTCAGTCAGAAGCAAAATTAACTTTATTTTCTTGTTATTTGATTTGACGGGAATCAGGAGCAGATCGGCTGGCGCCCTGGTGCCTCCCACCTCCTGATCTTCACTTCAGATGCCAAAACTCATATGGCTCTGGATGGTCGCTTGGCTGGAATCGTACACCCCAACGATGGGAAATGCCACCTCGATTCTGACAATATTTACAGCATGTCTACCACCATGGTTAGTATATGAGTGTGTATGTGGTGTGCACAGGCACAGCAGGAGAGAAAGAGAAACAGAGAATGAAAGGATTTGGTTTAATATCCTGCATGTCTCTAGAAAGTCTGTAAGTGTGCAATAGAAACATTTCAGAGTTTATGTGTGTTTGTGCATGTGCACATGCGCATGTACTAACTGGCAACTTCCATGTGGCCCCTCAGGACTATCCATCACTGGCTCTGATCACAGAGAAGATGTCAGAGAACAACATCAACCTCATCTTTGCTGTCACCAACCCCTTTGTTCCTCTGTACCAGGTCAGGAATTGCAGTTTCATCCAGTTTGATTTTGTTCAACAAGATCATTAAGTACATTATAGTCCAATAAAACACAGATTAAACTGAGCCAAGAGGAAAACATTTCAGCAAAATTGGGGGAAAATCCTAAACTAAAAATGATAACAGTTTAGTGATTATTCAGTAAATCAGTCACTTTTTATCACTATTAATGGCTGAGACAGTTTTCAGACTCAGCAAGATACAAACTCAGTTTTTCCACAAGCTGAAACTGCTGAAGTGCCTGGCTGGAGTTGAGACAGAATTAAAAAAAAAACAAAATTAGCTGTTGGACAAGGAAAACAGTATTTAATGTTATTATACATAAAGGGAAAAAGTCAAGAATATACGGTATGATTATGTAAGCATAAGTTAGACTGTTGTCACGCTAGATATAGCTGTAATGGTGAAGTAAAACAGTTATTAGAAACGTCTCTGTGCTTCACGCTGATTCTTAACGGGCAGACTAAAAACCACCAACATATTTTTCAGTGTCATTAACTATCAGCCATCTGTGTAGTTTTAAACCTTTTGCTTTTAACTGTGCAAAAAAAAAAAAACTCTCCAAAAAAATGAGTGATAGAGTTTATTACATAAATGGATTTTATATTTTTAACATTTTATTACTTTTTTAACAGCTTACATTATTTGGCATTAAACAGTGGTAACTGAATAACTTTACTTTACTTTATAAAAAAGAAAATACCTGAATTCAGTTTAAGGTAAACAGTCCCGGGTCGTTTATTGTGTCTTTTCACATCAATAACTCACCAATAGTCATAAGCCGTGCAAAAAAAGAGATGTAGAAAAATCCCTAATTACCATAATCAATTTGTATATCAACCCATGAATAAAGCCTGTAGAAACCCCTTAACCTATGAAATTTCAATCTCCCTGAAAATTCAAATGATTTTAGATGTGTTGTGTATCATTTTATACAAATTAGCTTCGAACACATCCAGAGGTTTGATAGTTTTGGAAACTTTTGTATCTCCACTACAATTTAAAGTAAAGCTCTGTGGGCTGGAACAATGTTTGCCTGCCAATATGAGTTTGTAAGGATGGAGTCACCAGTGGCTACCTCATAGTTTAAATTAGAGGGTGTTTTATATATTTGTAACTGATGTTGCACTATTAATATGAACAAGTGCAGGATTTTACAGTCTGTCCTTCTGCCTTACAGAACTACAGTGAGCTGATTCCCGGCACCACAGTGGGCACATTGTCCAATGACTCAGGCAACGTTATTCAGCTCATACGGAAGGCCTATGATGTGAGTATTTCACACACAGACACACACACATACACACACACACACACACACACACACACACATACACAGACTTGGGTCAACACACTTCCATATCCTAGGCTAGACAGTGCTTCAGGGCCTGACATGATCAGCATGTGTTTGTTGACACACACCCACAGTGTGTGAGTCATACACCCAGGCCAGCCAAAAATTTGCTAGATGTCCACAAAATGTGAAGCTGACCAAATGTGGGTAACTCCTGATGGTGCTTCTGTGAAATGTGGTTCCTTATTTAGATTTGTTCAGGTTTAGTACACGGAGAACAAGTGCATGACATGAAAATTTATTCTTTTCAAGTTCAAGTTCAAATCTTTATTGTCCCGCTAGGGGTTTGCAACCAGGATTTTAAGATGAATACACAAATACTGGTAATACAAATAACACATCAAAAGCACAACATCTGCAGCCAGACAGACAGTAACAATAACAATAAGACGAAAAGACAAAAACCATTAAAAAGCAGAATCAACAAATCAAAAGTAGAGTCAACAAATGAACATAAATGACATGAAAAGTAAATATATAATATATATATATATATATAATATAAATGTAAAGGCTGTTTCCTGTTAATCCTATCAATAACCACAGAAACAAAGGAGACCTTATGTCTCTTAGTCGTCCTAGCAGGCACCCTGAAACAGTGGCCATAGGGCAGGAGCTCAAACTCCTTCTGCAGGGGGTGATCAGAACAATCCAGAATGGCTTTAGCCATCATAAGGACCTGCTTATTATAATGAACTGGGCCTGACACACCCCAGAAATCTTGCTTGCTACTTTAATAAGGCTTCCAAGTCTGTTCTTATTGGACAGGTTAAGATATCTATACCAGACTACAATACAAAAGGTTATAATGGATTCAATAAAACTCCTGTAAAAAGTGTCATCACTGGGATCATGATTTATGGGTGCACATAGCATGTTAGAAGGAAATTACTTAGATTCTGCTTGAAACATTATATTTTGATATGAAAACAATAAATTGTTCTTTTGTCATTTGTATTGGTTTTCCAAACCAGTAAAAGTGAAGCTAATGCAGCCAGTTTTCCAGTCAAGTCTGTTTTAATCGCATTTGATCTCATCTTGTGACCTGACTCCTCACAAAGAAACTTGAAATCAACTTGGCTTGGCTTTGACCTCATGAGAAAAGTCTATAAAGTCACACCTGGGTTTCAGTTTTCTGCTGTTTTTCTTCATTGGTGCTCCTAGAAAATCCGTTCCAAGGTGGAGCTGGAGCTTCAGGGTGTCCCAGAGGAGCTCTCCCTGTCCTTCAATGCTACCTGTCTGAAAGGAGAGGTCATACCTGGCCTCAAGTCCTGCTCTGGCCTCAAGATTGGAGACACGGTCAGTTACTAAACCTTACAGGCTGCACGAAGTTGCTGTATCTGCATTCTGCTGTCCGTAATACTCTCATTCTAATGCTTGGCTGCACTTCAAAAGCAAATGTCATAGCCTGACATCCTGCCAAAAACTTTTTTCAGAAAACAAAAAAAGAAATCCTCAGCAAAGAAACCCTCATTACCTCAATTTTTGTGTTTGTTTTAATTAAATAATAATTCATAATATGCTAGTAGACCTGTTTAGAGAGTGTGTAAGAGTTTGCATAAGAAGAACAGAAGATTAGAAACTCAATAGTGACCTTTCACCTTTAACACCTGCTTCCTCATCACAGTCTGGCCTGTCTAAATCTGACTTACCACTGCCTCTTTTACAACAGAATGTTGGTGACAATTATTACTTGACTGACTTTTTTTGATTGATTTTTTTGACTGAGTTTTGACTACAAAAATAATTTGTCTGTTAGTTCCGTATTCTATTTTTCACCCTCTTTTCGTTCCTTTTCCATTTCCACCCTTGCTCCTATCAACATGTCTTTCCTTTGATATTTCCTCTTTCCTCGTGGTACCAAAGAGCAGATAGTGGAAAGAAAGAAATGGATCAGGACTTTCTTACTTCATGTTTTCTTGTCTTTCCATCCATCCTCTGCAGACTCACTTCCTAAATAAAACAAATTATTGTACGTCTATCTACATAGTCCTCCCCATTCCTCTAATGCATTTGTCTTTATTTCAACTTCTTTAGCTGTTTTTCAAGTCCAGGTGACATTTTTTGGCGTCCAAACATTTCTTTCTGTCTGCCTCTTATTTCTCCATATATGGCAGTCTCCCCAGATGTAGTAACTGCCTACTTTTGGACATTTGCCAGTTTTGGATGCAACGCTGAGTGAACAATTACTTTGACCAAATACAGCACATATGGAGGCGCAGCCTATGTCACATCTGTGCTGTTTCTCCTTGAAAGAGTCCTACAGCGATTAGAAAGATATTAGACAGAAATATAATAGAGCTTGAATAGAAAGATTTAGAAAGAAGTACCTCAAAATATATTTTAATCAAAGCATTTTTTTTCGTCCACCATTTGACAAGGAACAATTTGAAACTCAAAGCCTTTTTATTCATCTATAATAGCTGATCTTCATCTGCACCTCTTCCTTTCATCCAGGTCTCTTTCAGCGTGGAGGCCCGAGCTCGCGGTTGCCCCAAACAGAAGAAGAAAACCTTCATCATCAAGCCTGTGGGCTTCAAGGACTCCCTCTCCATCACCGTCACCTTCGAGTGCGATTGCAAGTGCCAGACCAAAGCCCAACCCAACAGCCCGAAATGTCACCATGGCAACGGAACCTACGAGTGCGGCATCTGCTTGTGCCACCTGGGCCGCTTGGGCCCCCACTGCGAATGTGCAGAAGGAGACTATAATCCCACTGAACAGGACCGCTGCAGCGCACACGTGGGCTTCGGAGGTCCCCAGGCCGCCATCTGCAGCGGTCGTGGGGATTGTGTGTGTGGCCAGTGTGTGTGCCACAGCAGCGACTTTGGCAAAGTTTGGGGCAAGCTGTGCGAGTGTGATGACTTCAACTGCCTGCGCTACAAGGGTGAACTGTGCTCAGGTAAGATGCTGATATTATAAGCTAAAAAAAGAGACTTGCTATAAAACGACCTTTCTTTGCCATGTGTGAAGAATTTGACTTTGATATACAGTAGTTTTCATTCACAGACCAACATATAGATAGAGTGTAAGATGTAGAATTATGCAGGAATTGGTATCACACTCACATTGGACAAAGAAGGTGAGAAGGAGGCTAAAATGGCCATTGTGTCTGTGTTTGTGGGAGAGTTTCAGAAAAAGTGTGTACCTTTGCAGTTCTGGTTGGCAGCTTGCTTCACCACACTGACTTGCCACCCACCTCATCTGGGAAGAATTACCTACAATAACAACTCCCCCTTCCACCCAGGACATGGGCTTCATTCACAATAAACACACTATAGTGTGGTTTGTCTGTGTGTGTGTGTGTGTGTGTGTGTGTGTGTGTGTGTGTGTGTGTGTGTGTGTGTGTCCTAAGGTGAGACTTGTGTGTTTGTGACAGCCAGGTCAAGCTTTTGTACCAAAGATTTTAACAGGATTTATTAGTAAAAAAAACACTTCAGCAAGTCTGAAACATAACAGACAGCAGCGTGTTTCAGCCAGACGGAATTGTGATGTCTGATGTTCTTTCTTGTTAAGAATTTATCACTCGTGGTGGAGATTCCTAAATGATGGAACGGGTTTGTGTTTGGTAATTATTTAGAGCTTAAACTCAAGGGAGAAAGGCAGCTTCGTCAGCGCAAGGTTTCAAAAGAGACGGTGTGTCATCACTTCACTCTGCCAGAGAAAACACATAATGTTATGCAGAGGAGCAAGGCTGTTTGGATTAGCTGTGTAAAGTAGGAGTGTGAACATATTTAACGACGCTTTCCGTCTGCTAATCGCAGTTCATTAAAAGCTAAGAATTAAAAGTAATGCATGTATTACCATCTTGCATCAAATCCATTAGCAGTGACGGTAAACTGTCACTGAAATCAGTTTTGTAGTAGAACATCAGGAGCGCAATGTGTCTGCTTCAATCCAGCACTGAGGAGATGAAGGTCTGATTCAATCTCAGTTTACACTCCAACAATTTGCTGGTTGGTTTTGGAATCGAAAGCTCATGACTTTTGTTTGGACAACAAGAATAAAAGTCCAGCATGTCAGTAGACGATGGGAAACAAGGGACAGATCCACTGCAGAAACTTGAATGAGGATCAAGCAGGCAAAAATAGTTCAAATAGATTAACATCATATCAGTGTTGCTCAGGGACCATTTAAACTGAGCTCTGCTAATTGCATAAGGCCGCAGATTGCTTTCCTGCCTCATGCTTCATCACATCATCAGACCTCATCTCTCCTCTCGCAGAAATGTTTTGCTGTATTCCCAAAAGCCCATAGATTATCATGAAAATACCTTTCTGCTTACTCGCTGGTTAATGTGGTGTCATAGTGCTAAAAATAAACCCATGTTTGGTCAGAAAGGGCCAAGTGGGAGAAGTGCTGTGAATGTTCTGGGTATGTGCCTGTCTGTGTGTGTCTGTAGAATATGATCTGCTGGTGTCCTGAAATGCCAGATTCAGGGTGAGGACCATTCTCCTTTACCCACAAATGGTCTAATTAGAAGGAAGTCGTCCTGTGGTTTGGTGGTGATGCCAGTTTGTTTATGAATAATCCTTTTTTGCAGTCTGACTGCTCCAAGTAGTTTCCTGTCTCATTGTTTTAGCAAAGCATTGCTTTATGGTGATATGCCACAACAAGGGATGTGCGTTTTCTGCAATGTCTCACACACACAAAAAAAATCATGCAGACAAAAAAAAAAAAAAAAAAAAAAAAAAAAGACACCACAGAGAAACAATGAAATGAGTTTAATTTTGCTGCAGTAGAAATGGAGAAGAGTGTGAACATGTCATCGCTGTCGAAATGAAAACTTTGTGTCTCAGATGTCAGCTTTTCAGGAAGTATTAGAAATGATTTAGAATTCATAAATCCACTTATTTAACACACGGTTTATTGTATGTCACAAAAGCAGTACAGCATGTAACTACAATGATGGTCAAACCAATGTTGTTTGAATGTTGTATGAAATACAGACAAGCAGAATTCCAATCATTTCATCCACTGGCACTTCGTCTTTCTTCTGCCCTCTTTCTCAATTTCAACCACACCCTCATTTTCATGCTAAATTTCACGTTATCACATTGTTTCCCTCCACTTTATTGTTTATTTGCTTCTCAACATGCTACCCTTCTTCCTTTGTAGCCTTGTCTTCATTATCATCTTTCTTCTCCTATAAACAAACTTTCATTTGTCACATTTCTCATGAATTTGCTTTAGAACAGGAGACATATTTGATGAATGAAAGCCAAAAAACATGACAATATCTGAGTCAGTGTGTTTATTTGGAGGCTACTTAATTAATCTCTTCAACCTCAGACATTTTGCTTGGTCCATCATTACAAACTCATGTTAAGTGGATAAACTCTAATCAAACCTTCAAAACTTGATTTTAAAAATTCTAGTCAAGTTCCCTTTATCTTTCTGAAGATAAGAAATATATCCAGATAAACTAGGGAAATGTACATAAAAAAAATATATATATACAGGACATCTATAATATTCAGTGTAATGTGATGGTGCAGCCAAGTGACAGCATCTTGAATTTGAATGCTGTGTAACCTCAAAATAGACCTGTGGCCTTTATAAATCTACTATATGTATAAAATCTTTAATTAATAACAGGTCACTGAAAATGCTGCTTAATCAATCCTAATTACATAAATTAGATGAACTGAGATGTCTAAAAACATAAAACTCCTAGCAAATGTAAACCAAGATGTTAATGCCATCTTTTTCTTCTCCTCCTCCATCCCTCCTTCCCTTCCAGGCCACGGTACCTGTGACTGTGGCTTCTGCCAGTGCGCTCCAGACTGGCAGGGTGATAACTGTAACTGCTCCAGGCGCACCGACACCTGCATGTCCAACCTGGGCCTGTTGTGCAGTGGGAGGGGCCAGTGTGTGTGCGGGGCCTGTGAGTGCACCCAGCCCGGTGCCTACGGGGCCACGTGTGACAAGTGCCCCACCTGCCCTGATGCCTGCACCATGAAGAAGTGAGTCACGTGCACATAGATAGATACCGATTGTGTCCCTTGTATGACCAAGAGTAAAAATGTGTTGATTGCCTGGATTTGTGTTTCCTGCAGGGAGTGTGTGGAGTGTAAACACTTCAAGAGGGGAAAGCTGTTTGAGGACGACACCTGCGGTCGTATCTGCAAGGACGAGATTAAGCTTGTGGATGAATTAGGTAAAAATGCACCGCTGAGCACAGCTCCAACCATAAAACACTTTAAATGGTGATCATTCACCCCAAAGGCTTTTCCACAGTCTTAACTGATCATTGAATGAACAATGTGGGAATTCTAAACGTTGTCGTTCACAACATTCGATCCATGAATTTCAGTCATTTTATGTTTTGCTTCTCTGGCTGCCCTTTTTTCATCAAGCTTGGAATCTGCTCATAACTGCCAATGAGAAACAATACTGTGCACACATGATGCAAATGAATTGATGTGTAAGCTTTTCAGCATTAGCTTGGTTAATTAGCGCACCACTTTCTCTTGATGTCTATCCAGAGCTCAACGACACAAATGCTGTGAACTGTACTTACAAGGACGAGAATGACTGTGTGGAGCATTTTCAGTACTATGAGGACGCCAGTGGCAAATCCATCTTGCACGTTGTCAAGGAGCCAGGTAAGAGAGATCCATGATGCGTGTCAGAGGCCTAACAGGGTAGTAATTGAGAAATTAGAATTCGTATTGTTGGAAAGATTAAGGATGCTTTACTGACGGTACTGTTAATATAAATTGCATCTTATCAAACATCATGTAAACACCTTAATCAGAGCAAAATGGACATAAATTGAGGGTAGTAGGCATGCAAATGTACTGACTGATAATAAATTCACAGCTACAAATACATCACCATGCGCCATAAATTTGTTTTTATGACCATAAACTGCACCCAGTACATCACATCATCATTATAGGTATAAATATACACATAAAAATGTTTATACTTTGTCAAATTATTGTATTTTTTGCTTCACCCAGATACATGTTGTCACTTCCCTGTTTGCTTGCCCTTCATCTGCTTAAGTGGCCAAGTAGAAAGACTGTGGAGCAGTAAAAAACAGCCTTTATGATCACTTCTGCCCGCAGAGAAAGTCTGTCCATGGGTCTGCCTTTAATGGATGCGTGTGTTTAATTTAAGCACAACTGGGTACCAAAGAAGTACAACAAATATGCCTTGAACACAATGCACCCCGCCGTGTCAGAGAGGGTCGTAAACAACTAGGAAAGCATGAGAGGGGAAGAGAAACGAAGTCACATTTCTATTCATATGTATGTGTCATACATACAGATATGATATAAACCTACTAATATCCTGCACATGTTACAGAATGATGTTGCAGAAATGTTCTTATTGCACAAACCTGACAGGGCTGCTATTAAACTGCAAAGGTAGTCGCTGCCAAAAGCCGAGATCAAAAGGTTTGGTTAAAGAGCAGGAAAAGGAGCGAGGTAAGGATGAAGGAGAGAGGAAGCAGAGGAGTGGAGCTTTGATGTCGGCTGTTAAAAGCTCAGCCTCTCTGCTGTAACCTCATCCAGCAAGCACACACACTCACAGACACACACACACTCACAAACGGGGAGAGACACACAGACATAAATCTAAGCACGCAAACGTGTAAGCACCCAGATGATTCAGACGGATCTTATCACTGTGGCTGGAAACGTAAAGGTAAAGCAAATGAGCTTTTAACTTGCCAGATGTCATTTGGCATGATTGTCAGTTTTGGAAATCCATCAAGAGTCAGTAGAGCAACCTGAGGCCTGATCAAACAGTGAATGATAAGTATTTAAAACTACTAAACTTTGTGAACAACTGTTTTAAACTAGCTCTTAGATAAAATAAATATAATAAATAAAATAAAGCATGAAACTGTGTGGTCTATTTCTCTCTTCATTTATTCAGATTTGGTGGATAATTTAGGACAAAGTCAACACTTACAGAGCAGTCAACATGTGTTTCCACTTGGATAACTGGAGGAAGAGACCAAAGACTCCCCAGCAAGTGGTATATTCTTTCACTCAGGTGTAGAAAAAAAGACAACAATGTCAAACATTAGTAGAGCCTTCCTAAAATGACACACGTTCTCATTAATTGTCTGCCAGTCTTGTCAGATTCTAGAATGACTTTGGCAGACCACTGGTTTCCACTCCAACCCAGTCTCCTCTACTTTATACAGTAGAGGTATCCCCTGTTCACCCCACGTTCTAATAGTCCTGAGAAAAATACCTAATATTCATGCGGAACCATCCACACCACCAAGCTTCGTGTTGTACGTGCTACTACCAGCATGACAAATGGCAATGGTACCATTATTGGGATTTCACATTCCTGAATCAGACAAAGAATAATATGGAATAACATTCAACAGAGAATAAGATTTATTTGCATTCTTCGACTTTAGAATACAAACAATTTTGAATCTGTGAGTGAAAAAGATGGAGAGGAAACAGCATGATTAAACCAGACTTCCTCTGCCTTTATCTTTGACTTATCTTTGGTTTCCCTCTCATCCCTTTATCTCTCCCTCCTTCCCTCCAGATTGCCCCAAGGGTCCGAACATTTTGGTGGTGCTTCTGTCAGTAGCAGGAGCCATATTGTTCCTTGGCTTGGCAGCTCTTCTTATCTGGAAGCTGCTGGTTACCATCCATGACAGACGAGAGTTCGCCAAATTTGAGGAAGAACGTGCCCAGGCCAAATGGGACACGGTGAGTGAATTTAGCATGAGCCTAAATAGAAATCAATGCAGTCATCCTCTATTTAGACAGCAATTAATAATGCATTTTTTGGGTATCAAACAGTACTGCTTTTCTGCACACACACACAGTCACATACACACACAGGCCACACACAGTCTCAATTTCTGAAGATGTTATTTTTTTAATTATTTCTGTGGCATGCTGTTACTCCCAGTAGAACAAAAAGCAGCAATCACTCTGAAAGGAAGGGTTGGGTTTAAATTAGCTAACGCTAATTAGCCTTTACGGGTAATAGGCTACTTTGTGGGCTCACACACACCCAAATCCCACAGGCTTAAAACCACAAAGAATCCCACAAATTTAAAGATGCTCACCAGGTATCAGAATTAAAACATAAGCCACATCTTCAAGGTAATTTAAAAAAACAAAACAAAAACAAAAACAAGAAAAAACAAACATGCAATTTGCTTAAATTTCTCAAGAAAAAAGAATCTAAAGAAAAAATATTGTTACATAATTTAACAATACAATGAGTTATGCCCTTTTCTGTTTCTCTTACAGGGCCATAATCCTCTCTACAAAGGAGCCACTTCTACCTTCACAAACATCACTTATAGAGGAAAGGACTAATGCTACTGAATGTCAAATCAAGAAGGATCAAATGGACTTTTTATGTCTGAAGCCACCAAAACGTGCAGGTTTCTACTGTCACAAGGCAACAGTTAATAATTATTTGTGTTTGTAAATATGTAGAAATGATTCCAAGGACATATTTTATCAGCGATTAGTCAGAAATATACTTCACTGGGGGAAAAATATTGTTTTGACTTTGTGCCATAGACTCAGAACTACAGAAATGCTTTCTGTCAGGTCGATAACGGAATGCTAAACACGCTCATTTCCTCATCATATTGCTGTGATTTCCTGCTAGTGGAGTTTTGTGGGATGACGGCAAGATAAATTGTCTTCATGCTGTCAAGTGACACTCTACAGATGTGATGTGGTTTGGAGTAAAATTAATTTACTGAAAGAAAAATAGTCTCTTGAGTGGACTCTTAAGAGCTTTCCTGTGTGTGCAGGCTTGATCGGGATTTTGCTAAAATATGGAAAGACATTTGAGTCATTCTAGGTTTTCTGTATGGGTGAACTTTTATAACCACATAAGGGAAATAATGCATTATGGCAATGAAGCTATGGGTCAAGTAAGTGATTAAAAATTAATTACATTAAAAAAAGAGAAAAGCTTCAGCTACAAATTTTCAGCAAATGTTTTTCTGTATTAAATGTTTAAATATTGCTTCATAAATTATACTAAAGTTCTGAAAAGTCCTATGCCTATAAAACAAAGACCTGTGACTTTGCCCATAAATTTCCTGCAATATATGTTGGCTTTACAGTTTATAGTGGCATACAGTAATGCCTGTCAGTGCATAAGCTTCACCAGACTCGTCTCCATATTTCATGAATGCCCAGTAATATATTGCACTTGTGTGAATGTTTAATTTGTTAGTGATTTTTTTTAAAGACCTATTTACCTGATCACTGTGCAGCACTCAGTATGAATGGCTTAGCTATTGAAGTGAGATAAAGTAAGACAAAAAAAAAAAAAGTNAAAAAAAAAAAAAGTAGGGATGATGGGCTTTGAGGCCACATGGATGGATTTTCATATTATTGAGCAAATTAAAATCACTTTAGACTTTACAAGATTTATTTTCTTTTGGACTTTATGTTTACACATATTTTTAATTTTCACTCTGTAAGAAACCCCGAACTGACAGATGACAGTTGGATACTTATTTAAAATGATTGCATACTGTCAGATGTATTGGCAGATTAATTGTTGTGTTTCACTGGAGATATGGAGAATCATCACTAAAGTTTAGCAGAAAAAAACAGCAATAAAGGAAAGACACTGTGACATCTTTATACTTTACATGAGAAAATAGGTATGATGGGATCTGTTGTAAGGAAGACCAAAGAGGAGAACATAGATCAGAGTTTAGATTTGAACATAGACTGTTGAATAAAACTTTAGTTTTGATAGCCAAAGTTAGCCATCAGTGCTCGGTTCCAAAAATATTCTACAGAAAACAAAAACATTAAAGAGGCAACATGGAGAATGTGGGTTTGGGTTACTGAATCTAAGAGTTCTGTAACAGATAACTTTTTATTAAGACTCAGCGAGGATCCTCTGGGAGTTTGCAGAGCTTGTACACAATACACTGCTGCCCTTTGCTGGACATTATGTATTACTGCATGCACTGAGTTTGTTGTAACAAGTGTTCTGTAACAATGAATGGGTTTTAAAGGGAAGGAAAGGTTGAGTGAATTAATCGGTTTGATCACGTAGGCAAAACCTTATTGCTCAACCGAGTTTACTTTAAAAAGCGATGTTAGTGTGACTATCAAATCACCTTGTTTTGACTCGTGATACAACATACGATAATTAAAGCGAGTGGAGTTCTCAAGTAAAGACCGCAGTTGAGTGTTTTTGGTGGTTCTGATCTGAGGAGGTTTGCACATAATCTGTTCAACAAACGGATGGGCAGCATCACATAAGAGCCGTGTGTCCCTGCTGGAGCCTGTGTGGCCTTACTGCCGGGGGTCAACGACTTTATCACCAAACGGACTCTAACAAGAAGGATCAAAATCTGTAGGTGTGAAAGCTTCAAAGTTCGATGGCAACAAAATATAGCTCAGGTGAAGAAGAATGTGATGCTGCTTGTAAAGAGACTTTAGAGCATTGACAGCTCCTGGTTTGTCTGTGCAGGGGCACCAACACGGACGAGGAAACCCCGAGGATCAGGGCCTCCTGTCCGGATGACACCAGTAGTAGCCAGTCACACTGCTTCCCCTAGCTAACATTAGCTAAGCTAACTAATGTCTTCCCCGGATTCACAGTGATTTGAAATGTGTAATTTGAGCAGCCTTTATTGAAGTGTGAAGTGCTTGGAAGTGTTTAGGGGTTTGCTGTTCGCCGGATGGACGGAAAAGGTCCTTTCTAGGACTGTGAGTGACTGTCAGACCTGATAAAGGTCCTGCAGGTGAGAAGACCACTGCTATTAGCTAGAGCTAATGTTAGCCTGCTGGATAACTTAGTTAAGGTAATGTTAACCTACTCTGCAGCGTAGTAGCTAATTAACACTCTTGTTACTACCAAATTCAGTGAAACTTTTTATGTCATCTAAGTGGTGTAGAATAATTTGATAGAATGCATGACAGCTTAGCATTTTATTTAAAATTTCCTAAGACTTAGGATAAGCGGGTATAGATAATGGATGGATTTCCTAAGACTTTGATTAGCATAATAGCTTGTACAAATGTGAGCTAGCTAGTTAGCTAAGTTAGTCGACAGCATCATCAGTAACTCCCTGCCATAAAGTTAGTTTTATTTAGACGTGGGTTTATTTTAACGGTGCGACTTTAGATAAATTTGACCTTTTGGCCTAATCATAATCGTTGGCATAAATGTATAGTGTATCTCGGTAGCATTTCTTTGCCATCATTGTTGATAATAATATACTGCTATGATTATAAAAGTAATCTGGAAAGGTAAAATTATTATGTCTTAAAATAATTACCATAAAATCACTTGAAACCTTATGCACCATCATCAGAATCCATCAGTCATGTGATGATACACTGTCTCTGTCAGGTTGAGCTTTGATATACTAGGGTTGATCGATAAGTTCTGAGCCTTGCATAGAACAATATAATTAACAAATGTCACTGTTACTTATTTTTCAATATTATCTAGCTTCAGCTCAACACAGTTCTGCCAACAATGATGGGGGATTTTTCTATCAGTTTCATACAAGCCCTCTACATTTGATCTGGTAATCATCGAGCTAAAACCTTTTCAGCCCTTGATCGCTTCATTTATGTCAGGCTCAGAAATTAACATTCAACCCTAGTATGTTTGTGACAACAGCATTTCCTCACTGGAGGAGAGAATTTGATAGAGATTTTTTTTTTTTTTTTNGATTTTTTTTTTTTTTTGATGGGACACTTTGTGGTGTGTTGTGCCAAAATGCTTTATAATTCAATTTATCTCTGACTTATATTGTTGTTGGTTTGAAGATTACCTGTCTCATCTCACATGAACTACCGGTATACCCAGACTGGAACGAAATATAATTTTTAATGACCTGCATGTGCACCAGAATCTTATAAAAATCTTTATATTTTTATATAATAGAAAGAAAGTTACATATGTGGTCTTGACTTGTACACCAGTTGATAAGGGATATCTTGTCTTTGAAGATAGCCCAACATATCAGCTAGTTCATGAAAGCTACCATTTCACTCAGTGCTGTTTGTGTTTCTTAGGCATGATGGAAGGACTTCATAGCCAGGCTATTAGCCTGGACCCACGCAGGCAGGAACTGCTGGAGGCCCGCTTCACTGGAGTTGGTGTGGCCAAGGTTTGTATCTGTGCAGTTAATAATAAAAGTTTTAGAAGCCATATTGCAAAGAGAATACTTTATTTCCTGTTTTGCAGCATTTGGAAGTTGTGAGCTTCACTTCCTCAGTATACACACTGATCTTTTCAAATCTGGAGCATCTCTAGATGCTTAGAGAGTATTAGTTTTGTGCAGAGGTTTATTACATAAACTACTAATGTAGTTTTGAACACAAAGCAAGGTTTCCATTTATCTCAGCCTAAATAAGCTTATACCCAAGTACAGCTATAAGCAAGGCTGCAGAAAAGCAGCTCAGTTGTCCTAATGTGTGCAAACATGAGCAGTCAGTCAAGTCTTTGATGTTCAGTTACTTCTGCTTAGTTTCAGGAGGTTTGGATATCTACGCTTTTTTGCCAGTACCTGATGCTCTGTATTCAGGAGATTTCCTCAGTGGAGTGATTCTCCCTCCCTGAGCCGAAGCTAACACAAGACAGAATCTATCTCGGCTGATAAGAGGAGTCTAGTGACACTGAAATGGCGCTGCAGCAGAAGCTGAGAGCATTACGCTGCCTGCGATGTTGTAACCCTTCTGTTTGACTTAGTATGGCTGTGTGTGAGAAAATGGCAACCCACCGAGAAATCTTTCACTGCTGCTTGTGCTCCATCCATTGGTGAGCTCTGCAATGAGTTGTGCGGTCTGCTGCTTGTGTTATTAGATAGCTGTGTGTGTGTGAGAATGAGAGCGAGTAAATATACTTAACATTTTGCTCAGTACAAGCAGAAAAATTGCACTGAGCATGTGTAATGCCGGTATGTATCAATAGGACACATATTGAGAACATCTCTTAGCTGTAACTGACCTTGAGATACGGCAGAAAGCAGGCCAGCCATGCAAGCATTTAACCTCCTGCACCAATCATGCTGTTTGTCATGACGCTGTGCAGCTGGCTGTGGACAACACACCGTGTGTCAAATTCAACATCAAACTTGAGGACTTTTCAATCTGTCAAGGGGAAGATTAAATGGCAGCAAATACTATTATGTTTTGAATGATCATCAGTTTGTGGTGAAGCATCACAGATATTTATAACAGCTACTAAAACTGGTTTTCAGTATATCTTTATCTTTCTTTTCCACTTCTGCTCATTAGCACCACACACAACACTACTATCCTTATTTTAGAAGCAAATACAGCAGTATTTCAAATAGCAGCAAATGACTGATGAGTCAGGCCAAACATTGTCTTTGTTCTGTTTTTCCAGAGTTCAGCCAACAGTGAATCATCCAACCAGTCTCTGTGCAGCGCGGGATCACTCAGTGACAAGGAACTGGAGGTGGGTCAGGAAAAAAAAAATCTGTCAAAATGGCAATTCTTTACAAAAAAAGAAAACGTTGAGACTGTGCCATTGTCTCGATGATTTTTTTTTTCTGCACTGTATGGCAAAAAGTCATACCAGACCATCAGACCATCAACTAAGTCGCCTTAAATTGCAGCATTTTTTCATTAAAATTGCGTTTAGGCTAAAAAAAACAAAAAACTGCTTCTGCTACAATACCAGATGCATAAATTAAAGGAAGTCAAAATGCAACTTGGACATCTTTTTTTTTTTTTTTTNTTTTTTTTTTTTTTTGTTTTTTTAATTTCTTTTTGGAAGTTAAGTGGCTTTGGCACTGGGAGCTTGTATAAAATGCAAGCTTAGCAAATAATAAAATTAAACTTGAAGTCATGAAACTTCATGTGTAAGCACCATAAGCTGTTAATCTTGTTGCATTACGATCGAAAAAAAAAAAAGCTTCTTTGCCAAAAGTTCTGTGTGGTTTATGGAATAAATGTTTTAAAACTGGGGTTCTCCGGCCTTTCTGCTCAGACACCAGAGAAGAAGCCCAATGACCAGCGAAGCAGAAAGAGAAAAGGAGACGTCTACGACAGCAGCAGCCAGGGTAAAGTCCCGCTTCCTTAGTCCTTTCTCCATCTTAAAGTGAAATGTTACTTTAGCACCATCTTTCCACTTTCCAACAGAAACAAATTAAGAAGTGGTTGGGCACTTTTCGCTGATGCTATTGAGGCTTTCCCTTGGCACTCGGTTTTCATTAAAACAATGGAGAGCAGTTACTTCTATAAATAAAAATGCAAATACTGCAAAATATATTAACCGTAGAAAAAAAATTAAGGTTCAGATGTACATTAAAGTCTGGCCTTAAAAATGAATGATGAATTGTAGCTTTTTGTTGCATGTGACACCATACATTGTGGTAATAACAGGGTATATTTTTGATCATCCTGATACTATTGGCCTGCAGATGTATCAGTTGGGCTCTGAAAAATACTATGTGGGACACAGACTGAACTAATATTACTATATAAGATCATATGAGTAGATTTTATTTCTTATTACCTGTCTTATTCATTTCTAGGAAAAGGCAGAGCGCACAAAATCAGTGACTATTTTGAGGTGAGTATAAACCTGAGATGTATTGTTTGCCTTCCTCCCACTGAATGTATTTTGCACTGTAGCATCTTTTGCTGTGTTTCAAATTACTCTCCAGCTCTAATGTGGCCTCTCGCCCTCACATTCTGAGTGTGCCAACATGATCATTCATCATTTTGCTGATTAACAGCTCTGTCTCTTTTCTTCTCTGTCTGGTTTCCAAACTGTGGCCAGTTTGCTTGTAGCAGTGGCTCTGGCACCAGTCCTGCCCGCGGCGTCCCCGCGCTGGTGCACTGCTCTCCTCAGCACTCGCTGTCTAATCCTCCGGTGAGCACCTCTATCCACTTACATGGCCTCATCTCATTTTGTCTCTCTTTTTTCACTTGTTTTACTCCTGTAATATTTTACCAGCTGTGTAATAATTCAGTAATAGTCAGAGGCCAAATTCATCAGTTGAGTATGTGAGTCTGTCTATTTAGATTTCGCTTTCAGCCTCTCTTTAAACCAACAGGATACGATTTAGTTTTGCTCATTTTAGCAAACATAATCCAGGTTGTGTGGGAAGTATGTACAATATGGCACATGTTAGTTGTAGGTTTGACAGATCAGCTGTGAGTGTGTGGCATTCATTGACTGGAAGCATCAGTGCGTAGGATGAACTGTAGACATTTTACCTGAAAAACCTTAATGTATTGCTGGCATCTCCATACCTCTACCAAGGCCAATAAAACCCCAATTAAAAAAATGAGCCACCACACTAAATTTCATGGAAATCAGCGCATTAATATTGATTTGGCAGTCTAAAACAATTCTTCGGTCCTGGATGCAGAATATGATCCAGATCACCTCCAAAATTTCATCACTTCTTCCTCTTGACATTATCTTTGTGCCATATTTCACCCAAATCCATCCATAACTTTGTGAGATATACTGCTAATAAACAGACAAACAAAAAAAACATCGCTGGTGATCACCTAACCTCCTTGGTGGAGGAAACAAAATCAGAACAAGCTTTAACACCAAATCAAACCCCAGGGCAACATCAGGATGAGCACAGACAACAATAAAATACCTTGGAGGAAAAGATTAGGAATTTGGCCTCTTTGTGTCTGTCCTACAGATTCAGCACGGCAGCCCTTCATCCACAGGCTCGACCCACACAGACTCCTCATCTTCCAGCTCCATTAAGACAGTCCCCGCACACTCCTACTCACACAAAGCCGTCCAGGTAACTGGTTTACTGGCCCGGATCTTTCCGTATATTCTCAAATGTGAAGGGCCGGTGAAAGCTCAAATTCCAGCGGGTGTTAGATTTCGAGCTGATCCTTAAACAATCATCCTTCTCATTCACCAAGATGTGGATGCTAGAATTAAAGCTCAGACCACAAAAGTCCCACACTGAAGTTCAGATGATTAAAATTAGCTTCATTAATTGTCAACATTTTGATCTCATTAACCTAAGAAACTTTTGGTCAAATTTTGATGAAACTTGAAGTTTCATCTTGAAGCGACTGTGAATTTTGTTACTCATTTGGGTTGATGTTTACTGTTGCCTTGTCTCGTCTTTTCTGTCCTCCCCCAGTCAGATCTGACACTAGAGAAGCTGAGAGCGCTGGAGAACGGCAAGAACTCTGACCTAGAGAAGAAAGAGGGGAGGATAGACGACCTCCTCAGGGTAGATGATAAAATACTTTCTTGAAGATTCCAGTTTGATTTCAGTTGATGTTTCACACTGTCAAAAACAAAAAATTAGCTTAATATTAAACATTTTATGAGTTATTAGTGATTTCAGTAAAGTCACTGCACAGTCTAGAGAAATAATATGCCACTTGTCACAACGGCCCCTTTAGGTAGCATGGAACAGTCTGGTTACAGCTTATCATGAATACTTCCTAATACTACCACAAACGTGGGCAGTATTATTATTAATGAGATGTCACATTAACGACTTGTGTTTTGACAGGCTAACTGTGACTTGAGGCGGCAGGTAGATGAGCAGCAGAAGATGCTAGAATGCTTCAAGGAACGGCTTAACAAGTGTGTGGCCATGAGCAAGAAGCTGCTGGTCGAGAAGGTTTGTGTGTGCTTCCATTTGCACAAGCATGTCTGCACAAGAAAAACAGTTTGTCTTACTGGTGTTGTTAGAGCTGTGCATTAATGTTTTTACTTTTATCCTGAGGGCCTTATACAGTAGTACAGTGAAGGTACAACGTGAAGACTGAAATGTGTGTTGCTTTATCATTTGTACATTTGAACATTTTTACTCCAGGCAGTCTTGCTAATTGATGCATTAGTTAGCTCAGCAATCTCAATTGTATAGCCTGCTTACTCAATACTGCATTAGAAGCTCATCTGTATGGTGTCTGCTTTGAAATGAAACAGTTCCATAATCAAAATGTGTGTGTGTGTGTGTGTGTGTGTGTGTGTGTGTGTGTGTATGGCTGTAAGTATGTTTTTCTGTTTGATTTTTGTAGTCAAAGCAGGAGAAGAGGACTTGTAGGGACAAGAGCATGCAGGACCGTCTGCGTCTGGGCCACTTCACCACCGTACGCCACGGAGCCTCCTTCACCGAGCAGTGGACTGACGGATACGCCTTCCAGAACCTCATCAAGTCAGCGTGCAGATAGAAACAAACATATCTGTGTATTTTTATTTTTTATTTTTTTGTATTCTGTAGACGAGAACAGATGGTTAATGCATAATGGTGTTTGTTTTTAGGCAGCAAGAGCGGATCAACTCGCAGCGAGAGGACATAGAGAGGCAGAGGAAGCTGCTGGGGAAGAGGAAACCTCCCTCCTTGGCTCAGACGCCTCCACCCAGCCTGGAACAGAACAAACGAAAAAGCAAGAACAACAGCCAGGAGAATGAAGCGTATGATTCAATTAATTTTGTATTCTAGAAGTCTTACATGGACCTTTTCTTTACTTGAAGCTTTTTGTAAATTAACTGCTTCTACTTTGTTCCTCGCAGGTTATCACTTGCAGAATATCATGAGCAAGAGGAGATTTTCAAACTTAGACTTGGCCATCTAAAAAAGGTACAAACAACTTGTTTCTTTTGTGGATTTTTTTTTAAAGACATTTCATTAACAAGGGTTGTCCACAGGAGGAGGCAGAAATCCAGTCAGAGCTCGAGCATCTGGAGCGAGTGAGGAACCTGCACATTCGGGAGCTGAAGAGAATCCATAACGAGGACAACTCACAGTGCGTGCCTCTTTGTAACCTGTGCTGTAGTGTGCTTCGACTTCATTTAGACAAACAGAAAATCATTCATCATTATTACTTAGATGATGTTTCCAAAATATCTCAAGAGGTGTGCAGTAATGCTTTTCTGTGTGGTACACCTTGTTTTTGTTCTGGAGAGGAATTACGCAGTTTGAAAAAGCACTGATGAGTGAATTAAGTTTGATTTTGTAGATTTAAAGATCATCCCACGCTGAATGACCGATATCTGCTGTTACATTTACTTGGAAGAGGTGGCTTCAGTGAAGTTTACAAGGTAAGGTTATGCACTTTTATTGCCTTTCATGCTTCACATATACTAGCTACAATGTTTTTGTTAAAGTCTACTGCGTATTTTTTGAAGAATATAAAGCAAGTGCACTTAAGGAATTATAGTATTGTCTAAAGACTGCTACATGAAAGTGGTGATTAGTGCATCATTCAGTTTCTGATTATAGCAATCTTCTCTTTACTCTTTATTGGATGATGCCAAATGTTTGTCTCTTCCTAGGCTTTTGATCTGACGGAGCAAAGGTACGTGGCTGTTAAAATCCATCAACTCAACAAAAACTGGAGGGAGGAGAAGAAGGAAAACTACCATAAGTGAGTCTGAACTTTTGTTCACTTCACCTCGGCTTCACATCCTCTCTGTTTGAGACTCCAGCATATACTGAGCATGTATTTCTCTTTTCAGACATGCTTGTAGAGAGTACAGAATCCACAAAGAACTTGACCACCCTAGAATAGTCAAACTCTACGACTACTTCTCGCTCGACACAGGCTCGTAAGTGCCTCACTTCACATATATACAGATTACTGGGAGGACGTTTTGAGGCCTGATCAGCATTTGTCTTTCTCAGATTCTGCACGGTGCTTGAATACTGTGAAGGCAACGACTTGGACTTTTACTTGAAGCAGAATAAGCTGATGTCTGAGAAGGAGGGTCGCTCTGTCGTCATGCAGATTGTCAACGCGTTGAAGTACCTCAATCAGATCCGTCCACCCATTATCCACTATGACCTCAAGCCCGGTAGTTCTGGAGTTTTAGTTTGCACATTATATTTTAATAAGTGTTTAAGTCACACCTTTTCATTTTTCACCATTCACTTTTTTTTTTTTTTTTTTTTTTACATCATTTTGTACTTAGGAAACATCCTGTTGGTTAACGGCACAGTTTGTGGAGAGATTAAGATCACTGACTTTGGCCTTTCCAAGATCATGGATGATGACAGTTACAACTCAGTAGATGGCATGGAGCTGACCTCACAAGGAGCAGGAACCTACTGGTACATAAACACACACATTTCACAAATGTTTAATCAACTGTGTAACCGTAATGACTTCATAAATAGGTAGCAGTAGAAGCAAATTTGAACCATATGTCTGAAAGCATGCTAAACTAGAGCCATGGCTACCATTACAAGGTGAGCTGTTTAAGTTTTATTTTATTATCCTTGCTGGCTGTTCAGGGCGTGTGTGTGTGTCTTACAGGTATCTGCCTCCTGAATGCTTTGTGGTGGGCAAGGGGCCACCCAAAATTTCCAGTAAGGTAGATGTGTGGTCAGTAGGGGTCATCTTCTATCAGAGCTTATATGGACGCAAGGTAATCACCAACCTGCATAACAGATTTTTTTTTTTTTTTTTTTTNTTTTTTTTTTTTTTTTTTTAACCGAATTTAAAACATAAAAACAACAAACTGCCCGCATATACACTCCTTGTTTTTCCAGCCATTCGGTCATAACCAGTCGCAGCAGGATATCCTCCAGGAAAACACCATACTTAAAGCCACTGAGGTGCAGTTTCCCCCCAAACCTGCAGTCACCACGGAAGCAAAGGTGTGGTACTCATTTCTGTCACACAGCTGTAAACTCATTCACTACCTTGTTAGCGTCAAATGCCCTGCACACAACGTTTAAAGGACCATATAGTTGATTTTGCATGTTTAAGCCCAGTAAATACTACCTGCATAGGCATTAACGTTGCTGACAACCATTTTCCAAAACATAAAACTGGATTTTATTTTTCCTGTTATTTTGCCACATCCCCTAATCTTTCAAAATCAAATGATCAGGTGTCTGCTGACACGTCTGAATGCAGAAGGGGCGGTGGTTTTTAATTTCTCTGTAAAAGCCGTCTTCTTCTGGGCCTACATTTTCCCTGGCAGTGACACACATTTTCTTCTGTGTAGCTTCATGTTGGATTGGTTAAAAGATGAAGCTGAAGTTATTTTAACAAAAAAATCTAATGAATGTTGTGTTCGCTGTGATGGATTACTTATCACAAGCATGTTTCAAGTCTTTACAAGTTGATTTTAATGGTGTACTGGAATGAACCGAAACCAATGGCAACTTAGGGAAACTAAATCTATTTACCACCCCAGTAGTATTTTTTGAGAAATGGTTGGCAGTAATGTAACATGTGCGCAGGTTGTATTTATCAAGCTCAAACATGTAAAACCACCTGTATGGTCCTTTAAGGATGAGGAATAGCTGGTCAGGCTATTCCTCATCCTCCTCAGGTATTAAAAATGCAATAAACTAAGTTTTCTTAATGGAGGAAGGTAGATGGTCATAGTAGATGTAGAAGTATTAAATTTTTCCTCTCCTCCTTCAAAGGCCTTCATCCGTCGATGCCTGGCTTACCACAAGGAGGACCGTGTGGATGTGCTGCAATTGTCCAGCGACCCCTTCCTCATGCCCCACATCCGGAAGGCTCTGGGCAGCAACAGCACGCTCCTGCCACCTCCCATTCCCTCCACCTCCAACTACTTAAGCAGCAATGCCTCAGACTGAAGGGGGGCTGCCAGCCTGGAATCAAAACCTGAACGGGGCAACTGGTGGGGGCATGGCCACGTGGAGAGGAAACTCCTCCTTAGCTCTCCTTGCTTGGAGAGAGCAACGACCGTTAAGGGATGGAGAGGACCTGAAAGTTGGAAAGGAACCGGATTGATGGGGTGACACGGTGATGTGCCCACAATGATAGTCCAAGTGGTACGTACGTGAAGGTCTGTGGCTGTGGGCTCAGTTGAACCCAAAGATTTGCCCGTATGCATGCACTAACACAGGACAGGTAGTAAAAGCACTCGAAAAAATTGCACAAGCGACAGGCCGAGGATTATGCCATTTGTGGAAAATCACTTGCCTCCATTCTGTGGAAGTTTTACAAGAAAAAGCATAACTGAAATTTCTTCCTACACTGCTTGAAAAGAATCATCCATCAAAGTATTTTTCAGTATATTTATCCTTGTAGGTTTGAAGCTGGGAGTTTGTTTAAAAAAGGGCTGTTGGAGTGAAAAGGAATTACTGATGACCAAAGTATAAGGCCTGTTATGTTGCGTTGTTTAAGACAGGAGAGGGCCAATCTGTAAGGATTTACTGGTTTTTGACCTGTGTTTGAATATTTTATTGGATAACTGTGTGGAAGTCAGGTTCTTATTTCAAGTAAGCCCATATTTTTCCATCCGAGTGTTGCCCTTCTGTTATTTTGCTGCTTACAAGGGAGCCACTTATGAATGACAACATTCTCAGAGATAATGAAATAAATAAAAATAATGTTTGGTTACATTTGTGGCGTCTTTTCAGTGTGCAATATGACAATTTATACAAAAACGCAGTCATGCAAAAAGAGTGCACTGAATACAAAACACTTCAAAAGGTTGACCATTGCGTCACAATTACTTATTAAATCACTTGTTAATGTCATGAAACAATTAACATGAATATCAACTAAATTTTACTGCTGAGTACGAAGTAGCCACATTAGTGCATCTCTAACCAAAACACGAAGCGCTGCAGAGAGAAGTACAGTGATTGTAAAGATACCCTCTAAATGCCGAGTGCTGTGTTTGGGGAAGATTCATTCAAGGCTGAGGAAACATGAAACCACTTTTATTGCATTATCAACTTCACACAAAAATACTAGATATAAATGTCAATAATGTGATTACTGAGGCAGATAATGACAAAACTAAACACGCCTGTAGTTATCCTGTTTGCTTTTAGAGGGACATGACTGCATCCTGTATCTGTCTTTGTTGCTTTGATAATACACGCCATTTACCCGGCAGCACAGCGGGATTCCCACTGTCCCCCTTTTTTATAATACACAGAAGCACAGATGATCTGAAGATTCACACCTTGTTTCATGTGTGCTTGCACGTAAATCTGAACATACTCAGGCCCATTCTTTCTTTGACGGGGTATCTAAAGTGTGTCTTTGTGTCACTACAGGAAAGCTGACATCCTCAGACATTGTCCATCAGTTTATCGGTTGTAGAACTGCGAAGTGACCCAGGCCAGTCCCCACTTTAGGTTGGTGAGCATAAACTTGAGCGCCTTGGTCCACTGCTCCTCAGAGTTAAACTGGGTCTTGATGGAGTAGGAGCCACCGCTGCCGCCCGTGTCCTCGATCTTGCCTTTCTCCACATCCATCCTGAGAAATCATAAAACAATTTAAGTCACCACATAAGACCTGGTGATTGAAAATTATACAGTATAAAAATTACAAAACGGGTATAACTCTGGTATAACTCAGTATAACTCTGGATTTGGATCCAAATCCTGACCAATTTTTTTCATAAATCTGTGTATCAACCAGTTCTAATCAATCAATCTTTCTAATCAATCAGTTCTAATCAATCTTTTCATGTGCTGTTAATATGCTAACAGGTAAAAAACATTGACCCAAAGCTTAAGCAACATCAGATGCTACTGGCTCCTAGAGCCTGAAATGTTTATACTGATGGTGTGATATTTCACCATGCAGGAGATGCTTGGAGCTGCTGTAGATTTGATTCATCGAAATTCAACAGCTCTACATAGGCCACAGTTTTATGAGATAAATGGTATCTTGGAGGTTGTTTAAATATTTAAAGGCTGTTCCAAATGTCTTTAGCGCAATAAAAGCAGGAAAAATCCCCTAAACATGTAAAAGTAATGGCTTAGAATATGCATTGATGCTCCAATGAAAATTCAGTTTTTATGGCTTCATCTTAAATAGCTGCAAAGAGATCCTAGTTAATTAACACAAGGAAAAGAGAGAGAGTCATGTGGGGTGTACAGCCATCCTCTGGCAGGTATCTGACCTGTATGGAAGGCAGAAGCCAGTGTCTCCTTTTTCTACTTCCTCTTTGAACTGCTGGACACAGTCCAGAAAGGCCACCATAGCGTGGTCAAATTTATTGTCCCAGAAGAACCTCAGGCCACCAGAGCAATACAGTGGAAGTTCCTGCACAAATAATGGTCAGAATGGAAATGGAGCCATGTATTCAAAAAAAAAAAAAATGGAACTGCTGAGATTTCTCTTTTAGGCATTACCTTGGACTTGTCTGTAAGTGACTCCAAGTACGAGTGGTTTCCATACGGGACGAGGCGATATCTGAGGAGATGAAGAAAATGTTACTTTAATTTTACATTTAATTGCAGAATAACATCTAGTATAAGATAATACGATATAAGTAATAAATGATTCTTTCTGAACAGCTGAAATAAAACATGAAAATATTAACTCAAACAATGCTGCAGAAAGAAAACTGAGACATACTAAAATACAATTATACTGGAATCTAAATGACATAAGCAATGTGTTAGACCAATAACAACACCATTTCCAGAAGAGCAGGAGAGCAATGCATTTAAATTTCAGATATTTGCATAGCATTAGCTTTGTGGTTTTACATTTTCATGGCAGCATGAATACACATCATTAACAACAGATTCCACAGAGAAACCTAATGGTTTAAAAAATGCATGCCTGGTGAAAACACGATGATGTGTTTCCACTCAGTACCTCTGGAAGCGCAGGCCCATTTTGTTGGCCAGAGCGTGCAGCAGCAGCACCGTCTGCCCCCACGCGGCGTTGATCTCATTCCACTCCACGGGGACGCTGGGGAGTCGACCCAGGCGGAAGTTGTTGATAGTACCAAACTGGCCGCTATGCCTGGACAGAAAAACAAAGACAGACTCTCAGTCTGATTTGTTTTTGGTCTTGTTAGAGTTTCTGACTACACAAACTATTCAGATGTGAAATGCCACACTACCAATCTCATTGAACTGTGTGAAATCAATTAACAGAGTGAAATTCACTGGATGTTGACATCGTGTGGATGTGTGCGGATTACCAGATATGGAAAGTGGCATTAAAGACGTTGGTCTTTTTTAGGCGATCCAGCTGCATCTGGCAGTAACGCATCTGGTTGTCCACACTTTTCAGCTCATCGTCCAGCTCCAGCTGTTGTCTTTTAAACTCACTGTACTCCTTCTGATACCTGACATGCACATACACACACACACAGGCAAAGCAGCATTAAGAGGAAGAGTTTCATCACTGTTACATGCTGCTTCTGTTACATCGCACAGCAAGAGTTTCATCACTGTTACATCACACAACAATCTCTCCATGGCTCCCTCCGGCCACTCACTGGAGCTCTTCCGTGTCCAGCTGCTGAGAGTGGCTCCTGCTCTGGGCCAGGTCTTGAGCCACGGCAGCCCTCTGCTCCTCCACTGCCTCCAGCTCCTGGACCAGAGCCTCTTCCTCCTCTTTCAGCTGCTGCAGCTCTGCCAACAGGCTCTCCTCTTCCTCCACTTGAAGGTGAGACAGAAGCTCTAAGCACTGCCTACAAGTACATGCAAATATATAATCAGATAAACATATTGCTGCTGCACATGAGCATGCTTAAATTTGTTGTAGCGATGAATGCCACAAGCATTTCCCTTTGATTCAAATCTGAAAACATAGAGGCATTTGTTTTTTTGTTTTTTGTTTTTTCCTGCACCAACTCACTTGTAATTCTGACATTCATTCTCTGTGATGTTGAGCTGTGTGTCCAAGTGGTCCAGCAGCGTGTCCGTACATTCCTCACACAGTGGGTGGTCCACATCTGTCTGGCCTGACATGATGTCAAACAGGTCACTGGTCACCTGTGTGGGATAAGATTGGATAGAAAAAGTCACTTCATATGGTCATACTTTCAACACCTGGCTGATATAGCCGTCTGACAGTAGACTTCACCTTCAGCCTACGACTTAGATTTTCCATTGTGCCTCCATCAGATGCTTCTCCAATTAGAGTGAAGCTGTTGGCGCTCTCTGTGGACATCATCCTGTGGAGTCAGTTAAGATTCAGCAGTTCAGCCAAGTTTTCAGGATACTGTAAAGTCTCTGTGGGTCTCACAGTGTATTTAGATCATATCTGACACGACAGAGGGTAGCAACTATTTTTTTTAAATGTCTCATATGTTTTGGAAAGATTTCTAAATGTTGAGTGAAGTGCTCACCGTGCAGGAGGGATGTATTTTCTTGCCACTCCATCTTGTTTGTTCTCTACAAAGGTTTCCTAGGAAAAACATATTACAACTTAAGCTCAGTCTTTCTTCCTGATAAAACATTGCAGATTAAAACAAATTAAAAAATTGCAGTCACTTCTTGTACATAGAACTACTAAAAAGCTGTGCTGCTTTCCTACCTCTGACCTTTATATGAAATACACGCACAAGCATGAGACTATCCAGGCAAAACAGTGTATGCTGCCTTTTGTACTGTCCTAAGAATTGGTAATATTATCCTTATGTAATTTTTCCATGTTAAATCAGAATCAGAATGTTAGCATTTTCATATAGTTACGCTTAACACATCAGACTGACTTTTAACTAATGTCTTCTCTTTTAATATACTTTTTTTTTGTTTTGTTTTTTTTTTAGCTCTGCACAGGCAACAACTTTTATCCTCATTCTTTAATAAGCATGTCATACTTCCATAACTGTTTTACCCCCAATCCTCACATTACTAAAATCAACTGGTGAGATTACTAGGAGACAATGGAAATTAAATCACTGCAAAATGCTGAACACTGTAACAGCTTTGTCAGAGTAGAAAAGCTCGATCCCACGAGGATCTTAAACGCTGACAAAGAGCATCCTGGAGATCTTTAATAACATGTAAAGTGAGAAACAAAAAGAGACACTGTGGGAAAATCTGGGAATCCTTAAGACACTTGGAGGCCTCGGTTACCTCTGGTGCAGTGTCCCCCTCACTGCTGCCAGCCTGTTTGCTGGGAGTCACTGTGACCAACGGAGCTGGAAAAAATAATCACAGGATGATATATGGATCAGTACAGGTACCATCATCCCCTTCACGTTATACACATTTCACTGATTAAGGTAGACATACCGATGAGCTCCTGGATAGTGACCCGGTCTAGCACACTGAAGGATGTGTCAAGCTTTAGAGGCTGGCTGCACCGCTGACACACGAAGCTAACCTGCATTGTTGTGCTCGATGACTTTGAGCCTTCCATCACTACCTGAAGGATATAAAGAAACAAGATCACAGTGTAAGCAGCAAAAATATCTGAGGTCAGGGTGACTGATGGTTGGACAGCGGATGTTTTTCTACGATCAACATTGCATACCGCATTCAAGCTTGCTAGCTTGTTAGCTAGGCGTGTGGCTACATCGATAGGATGCTAGCTAACGCCGACTGTACAGGAAGCTTGTGCACAAATACATGATAGACTCACTGTTGCTTGTGAAGAAGTAAATTATTGGACACGTTTATAATAAGAAACCACAGCTAATATAGGCGACTTGCATTTTGCACCACGGGATAAGCTTTTTCCGATCCACTTCCTTATTTTGGTTTACGACGGATGTGATGTCAGTTGAGAAGCGCGACCGTCATGAAATAAAATAAATAAAATAAAATAAAGTAAAATATGAAAAATGATTACAATAAATGTGAATTTTGTAAAGATGAATAAGACACAATGATGAATTTGTTGCATAGAAAATTGATAGAAATATTGCTTACTGTACCAAAACAAAAAACTTGAACGTTGTTATTACTCACGTTAAAACAAGAATAAGAAAACACAATATTATTGTTAATTTATTAATGTTATTTTGTAAATTCCACATCCACGGGTAATTATTACTTTAGCTTCCACTCCGGATCGCTAGGTGGAGGTAAACTTGCACGCTGTCGTCATATGCAACCAAAAGAAGACAGTAGTTGCGGGAAAACTAAAGCGGATGTATGGTGTTTGAGAAAACGTACATGTTGGAAAAAACAAAACAAGGTAATTCTGTATATACATTTTTGCACATCGGTGCACCTAGCCACCGATATTTCAACAACTGTCATCTACAGTTTGTCTTTCACTGCTTTTGCTTCGAATGTCTTAGAAAGTCAGGGCTGCTAATTGTGTAACCAACTTATAAACAAATTATGGTCGTTAGCTAGACATTAAACGAGTTTTAATGTCAGCTTCAACCCTAACAACACTAGACTGTGATTTATGCTTTTGTTTTATATCAGAGTCATTTACCATTTTGCTGCCATCATATGTTTAATGTTTAGCCCTCATTAGCTCCACAGTATCACAAAATGTTTGGTACTGGATATTCAGTTTGCTAATATCTCCATTAAAGTATTGACAGCATCTTAGCTACTTAGTAATTCACAAATAAATCAGTATTATGACTCATATAGAATCACTAAGCCTCTTAATTCACCCTGAATTGTAAATGTGGCAAGAGCAGAGTACAGACAGGTATGCAGTTGTCATAATTTTATAGGTCATTACAGAGAAGATTGGACTCAATAGTTCACCACTCGTTAAAGAGATGGCTTCAAATTTCTTATTTTATTTACAAAGAAAAGCTGCAAATCCTGTGAGTAAAAAGCTGGAACCAGCAAATGTGTGACTTTTTACATGATAAATGGCTAAAATGATTAACCAGTTACTGAAATTATTGTCGATTAAGTAAGCACTAATTCTGTTGTCCAGCTGGTGTTCACTTGTGCATGATGGGAAGACAAACTGGAACTGCCTATTTTCAGCTGGCATTTGATTTTCAGAGATAATTCTGTGAGACATCAGACAGTAATTGTTGAGTGCAGTTAATTTAGATTTTTAAAGTGTTTGTCACATTTAACAATGCAGGCGTATGGTACAGTATTTCACAGTACAGTATAAAGTAAAACTGCGAGCATAAGTCATATAAGATATAGTGAAACCATAACTGAGAAAGTGAAGTTTGCAAACTAGTAAAATACACACTGCATCTTGTCTGCTCTTGTTAGCGGGAGAAAGCAGCATACCTAGGAGTCTCTTTGTGTGCTCTGATTTTTCATATGTAGACTTTAAAAAGACCATGGAAGCTTCAAACGCTGCAGATATCAAACAGGGGATCACAGATCTTTGGAAGAATCTGCAGTGTCCCATATGGTGAGTGTCATTTAGACCAAGAAACTTCATTAAATAAGCAAAGTCTAAGGTGTCTACAGTATTTATGATAAACTACAAAGTGAGGTGAAGTGCAGTGTCATTTATGCATAATATCATGTTGTTTACTTATTTAATCCTTTCCTTAATCTATAGCCTGGATGTAATGATCACACCTGTATCTACAAAATGTGACCATTTATTTTGCAAGTAAGTAACCAAATATCTGATTTTGATATACAATAATTAATTAAGATGATGTTTTTTAAATAAATCATTTCAAAATTCTTTTACATACATTCATCAGTGATGTATGTTTTTTTTTTTTTTTTAANTTTTTTTTTTTTTTTTTAAATTCTACAAGATTTTGTATGATGAAGCTTTTGGAGAACACAAAACAAAAAAAGGCTGACTGTCCAGTATGCAAAGCCAAGATAACCAAAAGGTTGGACACAGTCAACAATATGACTATGAAACAATTATATCAGTTGTTTGTTTTGTTATACTTATATTATTTTAACAAATGTATGTGTTTTATACAGGAGTTTGCAGGAGAGTCCTGGCTTTCAGAGACTTGTATCAGGATTGCAGCACATGATACAGGCTTATGAACATGACAGGAGCTTAAACGGCAAGAATACATCACTGGCTTTGTATAATTACTTTGTGGAATCTACACACGCTCAGCAACTAATAACATTACTTTCACTTTTTCAGATGTTTCTGGAATTTCCCATCAAAAACAACAGTCAGTGTAAGGACATTCAAACCTGCATTCTGTCATTCAGAATGATGCTAATGTTCATTTAATAGGTAGTTTGATTTGATTGCCAATGTAATCTGGGAATTGATTGGTGCTAGTTGTGTTCTTTCCTCTACCCAGTGTCATAGATGCAGAAGCTACAAAACATCCTCACAGTGTGTCATCAGGAGACATAGCTGACACTGAACTTGACAATGTGAAAAATGTAATCCATGACGATCCTCCAGCATCTCACTCCTCCACTGTAGCAGGTAAAATCTTGAGGCATTTTGTCATGTTTCATCAAAGACTGCTCTTAACCTCAAATCTGTTGCCACATCAGCGCTTTTATTTAAAGAGATGTTTTTGAACCAGTGCAGAAGGAATTGGAGTTTTGGTATGAGTAGTTATCCTAGTTATCTACATGTATTAGGGTATATGGGGAAATCTCAAGTGGCACATAAGCTCTTTAAAGCAAATGGTGTAAATTTGCATTTACATTTTGTACAGATAAAACATTTGCTCTTCTACTTTTGAAAATGTAGTAGTAATTGGGTTTTCTTGACACTGTCAGAGAGGTGCTGATTGTAAGTTTTCAGGTTGTAATTAGCGGAGATATTTTATTGGACTGAACTGAATTGAGAGGCGTTTTCCCCTCTTTTCACAAGTATTTCTAATAGTCTATTCCACTTATATATATTATTGTGAATGGACAAAATATTAGATTAACCTTTCAGTATAATGCAGTTCAATACAACAACAACACTAATTACAGTTTCAAAAAAGTGATTATTTAGGCAATAGATGATTCCTTCCCATTTTACTTGGAAAGTATATTGTATTCTAAAAAGTTAATAATTTGCCATTCCTCCGTGATTTATCTTAGCTCAACATGGATTTGCAAGACTCATGGGTTTTGAAAACTCAAGTCCTTTGACCACAGAAAATGAAGGCCTGGATAGTGGCCTTGGGGATGCCCTACCTGCTTTAGAAAACAAAATGTCCTGCTCCACTCCAGATTATTTGGAATCACTAGAAACCGAATTTTCAGAAGTGGCAGAAAAAGTGACATCAGCTCACAAAACTAGAGGCAAAAAAAGTGTCACTCCATCTGAGAATGCCTTGTCTAGCCCATCGTTAACTCCAGATGAAGAGCAACACCAACCTTTACGGAAGTCCTCAAGGAAGAAGAAGATAAAGAAGCATTCGGAACCTGATAACATCCTCAACCAGAAACAGAAAAAAAGTCTAGAGAAAGTTGCCGAATGGCTCATGAAAGTTCCACTAACAGAAGACAGTGTAGAGTCAGAGAAAATCATGAGAGGGAGCTTTGACTCAAATGACTCTGACAGCGGTTCTTCCACATCGACAGTAGATGTCAGAAAACACACCGGTGATATGAATCCTAAGGGAGCAGAACGTGCTGAAGCCCTTGAAGATCAGGTTTTTGGAGCGGTGTACAAACGAAAGAGAAGAGGGCGCCAAACCACCTCCCTGTCATTAAATCATTTTGTCAAGCCACAAACGCAGTGTCCATCTAAAGAAATACATCCTAAAAAGGTTTCCAAATGGAGGAAAAAGAGCAATCTCAAGAATTGTGAACAACTACAAATGACAGAACAAGTTGATAACATCAGCAACAGTGTTTTAAACGAAACACAACAGAAGGTCACAGAGTTAGATGATGAGATGAATATCATTAACAAAGAAGAGGAGTTGAAAAGCCTCCCAGAGAACAACAATAATAACGACAATGATGAGGTTGTCTGCGCAGTGTCTGATACTGAACCAAATCAGCCGAAAAGAAAATCAAAGAAAATGCATAACACTTTGCACATGGTCGACAGTGATTTGGCTAACGCTAAGTCAGAAAGTACTGGAAAAAAGAAAACTGACAAGAAGAAAGGTAAAAACAGGCTAAAGTCTGTTAGAATGTCGAAGCCTCTTGATCTGGTTGGTGTTCAAAATGGAGAATATAGTTCAGATGAAGTGCCTAAGATCAAACCAGAAGAAGTGCAGGTTCATATCGAGAATTACCCTAGCAGCGAGGACCAAGGAACCCCAGCCATGAGGAGCATCAGGAGGAGCAGAAGACTTCAACACTTCACTGCAGAAGTCCAGGAAAGTCACAGGAAAGCTCGCGCTCCAGCAAACGCACAAATAGCTGGAGAAGGCAGCAGTTTGGTGAAACAGTCTGAGGAGGTTAACAGTTGTACACTGGATGATGATAAGACCTCACATAAAAATGGAAACATGAAAAATGCTGCTAACAAAAATGGATGTGTTTATGATCAAGACGTAGAAGGAATTGAAAATTTGGAGTCACATGACAGAACAGCTACAGAAGCCATTACTGCTGTAAAAGAGTCCATTGCTGGAGTTCCAAATGTTGAAACGGCATCTGAAGCCAGTAAGTCTTGTTGTGTACCTGTGGTCCTAAATTCAACAAGTCCGACTACAGCAACTTTGACCGATCCAGCAGCACTTGAAAGCAACAGTCCAAAGGCTTTATTCCCAATCACTGCTCATCTTGAAAATGCTCACCTGGAGACCTCAGCTTGTGAGAATAAATGCACTGAAATGGAAAAAGAGGAGGACAAGAATGATAGTGAGCTGGACACGGAGCAACTTCTTCGGAGCTTCAAAGCCACTAAAAGGAAATCGTTTCATCTTGGTGGTCCAAAGGTGAAGAGGAGCCATTGTAGTTTTGATGAAGAAAATCTACAGGATATTGAAGTCGAGGAGAATTGCCACGTCGGTTCAAGATTTGAATCTGCAGTGAATCAGATAAATACAAAGGAGACTGACATCACCAAACAGGAGGTGTTGAAAGACACTGAAAACTCATGTTGCAGTGATTTGATTCCCCCTTCTTACTTGTCCGTTTTGAATAAACAGAAGTACCGACTGAATCCCGAAAAGGCATTGAAGGAAATGGCTGTTGAGAAGTCCGATCAAGTTGTGGACGGCTCAATGCCAGATAGCAGCTGGTCAGTCGAGGATGGTGCTGGCAACTGCATTAGTAGTGCTCTCAGTCCTAATAAAGTGTCAAAGCGAGCAAAGGAAAGTCCACATCGCTCTGCTGTTCCTCAAGTCGTAGATTCTGGGCTTCGCTTTACAGGTATTGGTTTGTCTGAAGGTGAGGAATGTGAAGAACTACCCTCTCATCATTGTCAAATTGCAGAGAGTCAGCTTGACTGCACTAGGAGTGATTCTGGGAAAATGAAGCACATAGAAGACAACATTTTAATGGATAATTCAGCTACCGCTACAAAATATTGCTCAGTCAATACAGTTGAACCTTTGGCGAATGCAGAATTCTCTTTAACCCCGAGTGGCCTTGTAACACCAGCGGTGAAAATGATCAATGAAGCAACAGTGAGTAGCCGTGGAGGTGGAAAACTCAGTGCTCATTCCCCAATCAAGAGCGGCACAAGAAAGAGGAGGAGGGCTCAGAGGATCGAGTCTTCTTCTGAGTCAGATTCCAGTGGAGCAAAAGAGGAACTACCTACTTTAAGTCAGATTTTAAGAGCTTCGGCTTGGCCCTCTGCAGTGAGCCCGGGTGTCCTTGCTGAGGACGAGGAGCGCTCTGATAAAGCTAATCAGCGCGAGGGTGCGTGTGTTACAGCTGATGCAGAGGAGCAATTAAGCCACCCACCTGCATGCCACAGCCCCGATTGTATGAATTCCAGTCAAGTATCTGTGGACTTGTTCGGCACACCAAAGGAATGTAAGTCTAGTTTCTGTATTTATAAGGTTTAGTTTTCTCTTTAAGGGAAGCATCCTGATTCTTAAAAATACATGAAAATAATACATATGTGTGTGTTTGTTTGTGTGTGTCATGAGGATGTGAAAAATTTCTATGACTTGGACATCCAGATACAAAGCATTTTGATTATCTCTTATTTCCAGGTCATGCCCCAGTCAATGACACAAGCGTTTCCATGGAATCATCACAATTCTCAAGCGAAATCCTTGTTACACAGGTAAATATGATTACACAGGATTTTATCTGTTTTTGTGTTTAGTTGTATACAAGCACCCTATTTTTAGATTTAAAAAAAATTGAAATCTTATCTTTGTGCTTGTTCAGCATTATTTGTTTGAATTGTGCCATCAGTGATGTATCGTCACATTTTACCCTGTAGAGGGCAGCCGTAGTATTTTCCTTAACCCAGTTGTCAGCTCTCAGATGACAGACTACACACTTCAGTAAAAAATGTGCCCCTCAGCAGCTTTCTAAATTGCATTTCATTTATGTTAGAGGAGATGCCACCTTGGAGATGCTTCCTGTTTCTTCCCCATCCGTCTCCCAGTATTCTCACTTTTATTTGTCAGCTGTATTTGGGAGTTAGATTTTCACACTAAAGGGTGCAGAAAACAGGATTACACTTGTCAGAGCACAGCAGCACAGAGTTCTGGTATTATTGTGATGTGTTCAAATGCCTCAGTTATTGTAGTTGCAGTTGATATATAATCATTGCACTTCTGGTGTAAACTCAAAAAGGTGAAATCCAGACAATAGAAATCTGTCATACATAGTGTGTATATGTTTAGTTTAAGCAAACAATTAACACACCAGGATGGCCTCGGCTATCAAGTCAGACCAAATGCAAGATCAATAATAACAACTGATCTTGCTATTCCCTTCCAATAATGCTTCATAATTGTCCACAATTAATGATATATATTAACAATCATTCATTATTTTCTCATCAGTGCAAGACAGATGTGCTCCTGTCTATGTGTCTCCTTATTTAGTCTTGTAATCTGCACTTGCAACATTAATTTTCCTCCAAATCCTTCTTGTGTTCTATCAAACTGTATGACTTATTTGTAATTATATCCTGTTCTACTTTTATGTGCTTCATTTTATCCTCTTTTAGCAAAAAATGGAAATGCAGAAGGAGTTGGTTCGGCTGGAGAAGTTGATGGCTCTGGTGTCAGAGGTGCTTCAGGAGAAAGAAGATGATTCTGCAAGCAAAGCGACTTCAGAAATCCATCAAAGCAGAGAAACCACAGGTAATAACTTCAGGGTTAAACAAGGATAAAATGCAATGTTGCTTATTTGAAGTGTGTGAATATTTTTGCACCATAGAAATTTAACAAGAGTAGATCAAAGAATACATGCTTGATATCCAGCATGTTTCGCAGTTTTCTTTAGAAAATACATCTTTGGTGCAGGTTTTGAAAGCTAACTCGAATTTGATGATTTGTGTCCACAGGCCACGACTCCCACAGGCTCCCACCATGTGACCAGGGTACAGATGAAACTTCAGGCATGTAAGTAAAATCTTGAAGGACTTGAAGTACCACTGCATAAAGGTTTTAAACTGCTACTCACTCCTAAACTTAAGAAAATGGTTGTTGGAGAAATTAATAGAATAAAGGAAATGGATTCGATCAGCCTGACTGACTGACTGAACTGTGAAACACTCACCTGCGGTGGGGTCCAAAAGTCTGAGGCCACTGTGAAAATGCTTCTATTTTGCATTCTATTTGAATTTAATCCAAGATTTTTAATTACAAATGATAATATCATCTTAACAATTGGAATGAAAAGTTGAATCTTTGAAAAATGTACTGGTACATGAATTTCAGAATAACTTAGTATGTGGTATGCCCCCCTTTTGCTTTAATCCCAGCATGTTTCCAAAGAGTCTTTTGATGTCAGACTTTCTGATTATTTCTAAGTTTACATAGAAAACATCACAGATTTTCGATGTGGTCTCAGACTTTTGGACCCCACTGTACACTATATTGAGCTGTGTCACGTGTCTCCATATACATGCTTTCATTCTGTGCCATTCTGATATTCATACAGTTTGAACAGAGAGTTGAAAAATTCTTTCTTGCCCCTGCATTGAATATTGTTGTCTTTGACTTTGTCTTTGTTGTCTTTTTAGTATCATGTTAAAATTAAATCAAACATATAATTTACATAAGTGATTAATCTAGCCAACACAAAACTGTAAGGTGCAAATCAACAAACTTTATTATAGTCAACAGCCAAGTATAAAGAGCGACTCCAACCACTGTAAATGCTTTGTTTGTGTTTTATCACGCTCCACTGTTACAAAATAAACAAATAAATAGAAATGAAAGGATTTTGGAAGGAAGCAGATGCAGTAAGGTCACAGACAAATTGACTGTGGAGATTTAGGCATTAAGAAATTGTTTGTAATGCACACACAATGATAAGAGGGAACTGATGAGCTGCAGTTTTTAAAAACTCAGGAAGTGGACGATTTGGAACCGGTTCAAAAATTGAGCCAGTTTTTCCATTTCTATTTCTACTTAAACACAAATTCATCAGTTTCAGTAGCTCTCTATTTATCTGTTGGTGTATAATTGAAGCTAAGTAGTGGGTTTTCAGCTACCAGATTTGCTTTCAAACAGGTTTTGGTTCTGACAGTGTTTGTCCCAGTCATCTATTGTGTTTTGCTAATAATTGCCATTGCCTACAAAATCAATGCTCCTCAACTAGCTAAGACAGCTTTCAAAGTAATACACAAAAAAGCCCAAAAGAGGTGAACACATCGGCAACAGGAAATTATGCTAGAGAATTTTTTTTGGGTACCACTAGTCTATGTGGGCTATTTAATATCCAGTCAGCTAGCCAAAATTGGTGTTTTGTTGTCCCCAAGTTTGGGACAATCCTTACTGTCAAACCCTAAATAAAAGCTGCCTCAGTGTGCTGCATTTTTCCTTCCAGAGGGGGCTTTCTATGCTGTTAACACATTTTAAATAGAGCTATACTTCACTAATACAGCTGTATTAAGCAGAACAATCACTTACTTCTGCAAGTGGCATGTAATTGATCTATTTCAATCTGTAACTGGGGAAAATGTTAGCGAGTGTCCGTGTGTCGCTATTTTTATTTTCAGAGGGTGATGCATCTCAAGAGGACAGGCGGATAATCTCACTAATGAACCCAGAATCTGCTTATGCTGTGGAAAATAAAAAAGTCATTAACGACTGCATCTTATGTGTCATTTACAGCACTTAGAGGGAAACTTGTGTTGCCACAGTAATTTATCTCTCCTGCTTGACTGCATCCACCCAACCTCTCGCCTCAGCAGGGTTCTAAGTACTGTCCTCTGGGGGGAGAGAGACAGATGAAAAGAGACTGAAGATTAAAACACAGAGGGCTTAGCTTTATGAGACATGAATTTACTTTCTAAATGAAAAAGCACATTTAAGTAAGCGCCTTGGTAAAGTTGGAAAGAATGGGTGGGACTAGAGTTTTTGACAAGTTTTCAGTGAGCATTATCACTTTGGCACAGGTAATTTAAATGTAGGCACCCTGCCAATTGTCATTAATAAAACATTTTAGGAGTCTTAAGTTAATAAATGAACCCAATAGAAAACAAATTAAGAACAAATTAAGAGAACTTCCAAAGCTGCGGTCATATGAGAGAGAAAATTGTTGATCATGTCGTGATAACAAGAGATGTGCAGATTAAGCTTTTTGTTCCTGATCCACATCATTCAGTACTGAGTATGCTAATATGAGTCCAGATCTCTTTAAATTTGTACATGATACATCTGCACAGTATATACTTAGCCTAAAGTAAGCCTGTATTAAAATGAGTAAATCCAGCACAATGAGATCTGAATCACAGCTTTCCTTCATTGTTTTCTGCGTTTTTTTTTTTTTTNTTTTTTTTTTTTGTTTTTTTTTTTTTGGCAAGTGTCCCATAGTGTTTTGCATAATCTTCATAAATAGAGGTGTATCTTTCTGTAACTGTTCTGGAACGAGAATTTGGACATCCTTTCCTCATTCTTAGCATAAAGTACTGAATGCAATGGTTTGTGCAGGGGTTACAATAAGCAAGGCATCATAAATGGATCACATTAAAAAATAGCCCTGATATGTTCTGGCTGAGGACATCCCTACAGTTACTTCAACTGCTGAAGCTGCTTCACACTTTCATTCCACCTTCACTGGTCTCCAAAGCTAACACACGCACTCTGTTTACAGGAAAGCTGTTCCAGGTGCAGGAAGAGACCCCAGCAGAGGAGCACCTGATGGTGAAGGGCTCACCCAAGCTTATCTGCCAAAGCATGGTGGTGTTGCAGAGATGGGTGAGGCTACGAGTGTGGGTGGTGTGATGAGTCTGACTCACGCAGTGATAGACACTACTAACAGACATTACTAGATTTTATCTCCACGCCTCATGGGTTAGAAAGCTAAAATAATTTTGTAAACTAATAGAAAAGTACTGTTAATGTCTACAGCCTATCTGGTTTGGAGTTGCTGTGGCAACAGGACAAGCAGAGCAACCAGACAGCCTTTTCGCCAGCAACTTTCTCCAATTTGTTAGGGATCCCATGTTCCAATGAGAAACAATTTCTGCTGCATGTATCGGTGATGCAAATCTAGCCAAACCTCATGACGGTATATGAGAGTCTGAATAAAAAATGGCAAAGCAAAGAATTTGTTTGTGACTTAACACTTAGTACCAGTGATCAGACTGCAGAATTCACAATCACTGTGTTGTTTTCAGTCACTGTGATGTTTTTATTCTGATCATTCTGCTGTTTTTCAATTTTGTTTCTTTATGAGCAGGTATAAATAGCAGAATACCACTTGGGAGTATCAGCTTTTTGCTTCCCAAACCATTTTTTTAATATGCAAGCGAAGTTTGTTTTGACTTGGTTGAGTTTTTCAAGCTATGTGTCAGTAGCAGTTTTTGTCTATGTGCTGATATGACTGTGGTTTTATAAATGAGGTTCAGCTCCATTTGCCAGATACCATAAAGTATATATGTGATGATTTTTTTTCTGGTCGTTTCCTCTGTAGCATTGCAGAGCTCCATACAAACAGGACTGAATGTAAATAGCAGTACCGCTTCGAAGACAGTGGCCAAACCAGCTAGCAAAATACTGATCGACTGCGGTTCACCATCAGATGATCCAGATGATAAAGAAAATAATGTTGGACCTGCCACCTTAGCACAGATTCCTCAGAAAGATGGAAGTAAAGCTAAGTTGGTACTCGTGTCATCTGGATTAGGTCCCAGTGAACAGGTGAGAGGCACCTGTTTAGTGAACTGATGCACTTACCATTGTGCAGCAAGAAGATAAACCTTGTCTCTATACTGAAGTGTATGTATGAGATCTGCTTATTTCTAAAGCCCTCAGCATATGCAGCAAACTAGATACTTATCAGAGGCAAAACTCCTATCAGTCATCATGTTGCACAATGGTGTATTGATCAGATTTCAAGGCTAAAACATTGGTGCAGTTCTTCATTCATTCAGTCAGTAGATCTGTTTGTGTAACACACTACCTCACTTTGCAATATATAATGTCACCTCTAGGTAATGGTGAAAAGGTTTGCCAAGAGAATTTGTGCCCGTGTGGTTTCCCATGTGACGGCGGAGGTGACCCATGTCATAATGCGCACAGGTAGATACGCTCACATGCATGTTTTGTGGTGGTCTGCATATGCATTTATATCTTTTGTACTTTTGAAGCAACATGACAGCAAAGTTCACTGTGGTAAGACAACTGAATTGATGCATTTGGCTAATTAATGATTCAAAATGTGTTTGATATGTTGAAATTGGCTCCTGAAGTTCTACTTCAGATCTTTCTACCTCCTCCTTTAAAATACTTACTTCAGCAACAACATTTGCATTTCCAGAAGTAGGTTTCCATTTTACATTGAGTTAGCACATGTTTTAATGTATTTTAAAGCGAGATAAGTTCTCTGTTTCTCCCTCACCCACACACTCTCCTCCATTCATCTGCTTGTTGCTAATTATCCCCTCTGATAGATTATTTTTAATTTCAAAGCTTGCTGTCTCCAAAGCACCATATTAACAGTCACTGTTAAAGAAGCCCTTTTAATGGCAGTGGTTTCCCTGGAAACCAAAAATGGGAATTTTGGGTCTCTTGATCTTTTGTTGTTAAAGGTTGGGAAGGAGGAGGAGATGTCACACTCGTAACCATTTGTTGGGAATAATTTCAAACCATTTGGAATAAAATTATGTTTGAGTCACATCAGTTCAAGTGTAATCTTGTAGTTGCTGGACATTGATGACCCTGTTCATCAGCGATGAGTTCAGTCTGTGTTGCTGTTTGTGGTTTTAGTCAATAAGTGAGCTAAAACTGTAGGTTCTTGCAATTCACAATATATCACCAACATTATACAATGTCTGCTGTATATTTAATATCTAAAAGTATCTTGACTAATCAGTGGCTGTGTATTTATTATCGCAGCATAAATCAGGTCTGTGAACCCCCACAGTCGTCTGAGACCCTTAGGATGATGTAATCTTTTCATAACTTTGTGTAATACAATATGTCATCAGTTATCAAAAAAGTATAAAAAATCTTTGTTAACTTCACAAAGACAGAACTTATTGAGAATATAGCTGAATCAAATGAGGAATAGATAAATGGGTGGCATCAGTCCTTTCAATAATAAAACATACGTTATTAATTCAAGAAATGTTTATGAATGGGGATAAATACATGTATGTTGTTCTGCATGTGTGTTCACACCTCTGCTTTTTTTGTTTCTCTGTCAGATGCACAATTGGTGTGTGAGCGTACACTGAAGTACTTCCTTGGCATTGCAGGCAGGAAGTGGGTGTTGAGCTTCAACTGTGAGTCGCAATCACTTCATAGTCAAGACCTATGACTGATGTGTTTGGAACAATTACTCTAAATGCAAAACAGCATGATGGGGAGGGAGCCCGGAGTGTTTTATAACATAGCCGAGCAACAGAATTTTGTTTGTGCTCCTGAAAATAAGTTTTGATTCTGTTTCGTCCCCACAGGGATTTCTGAATGCTTCAAACAAAAAAAACTCTTAGATGAGGTATGTGTGCCTGAGCGATTTGCTGTTACATCTCCGTGTGTTTAGATGTTGAATTAAGGCGACATGATAAATCTCTCCACGTGTTTTACTGTAATACCTCATAAATTATTTGTTGCTTTATAAATCCCTGCATCTGATTCTTTGCGGTGCACGAATAATGCTTTGCCAGCTTTTATTTAGTGTTACCATATATTTAAAATTATTTCTCTGTCATAAATATATATATATGTATACTGTATATACATACATACACTGTATATATGTGGACTACACAACCATAAGATGAAATATATTCAGTCTTCTCTTGGATATGTAGTTAGAAGAGAATTTGACCCTTGAAATAAATGGAATTCATGTTAAGATGCCTGGCAGCTTTCAGTCAAATGTGTCAAATTCACAGTTGGTGAATCTGACAGTGAAAAATTGCTCCACTTATTAAATACGAAGAAGCAGCAGGTCAAGGTTTCAACATTGTCAAGTGGGCTTTTTCCTGCCAACGTAAAATAAAGTCAATTTGCTGCATTTTCCAACAGAGTTTGTTTGAAGTGCGAGGTGACGTGGTGAACGGCTCCAATCACCAGGGCCCCATGAGAGCTCGTACCACCATAGATAATAATGTGAGTCCTTCATATATATTTACTGACATTACGCCATTTACACACACACGCACAGAAATACATTTTTTATTTGAGCTAATTAGCCTGTAAAGGTAGAGCTGCAGTCATGAATCTCCCATTGTGTTCCCTCACCTGTGCCAAAATTTACCTACCACCTGCACCTGTAATGGACTTTCCCTGATTTTCATTTTTATTTACGGCTACATCCCCATCTATTAAAATTACATTTACAAAAATATTTTTCTTGAATCCAGGATTAGAAGATTCATGTGAACACATTAAGAAATAAATATGTATGACCTTTTCAATGAAGAGGATATATGCCTCTTTGCCCATGTTACCTATTGTTGCTGACTGGCCATAACCTTGCAGCCAGACTACATCGCTCACATTCTGATTCACAGACTTTAAGACTGGAAACACCCACTGATAAACTGTGTCGATTGATGTAATCAGATTGAGTAAGAATTAAAGTATGGCATCTTGCGGGGGNGGGGAGGGGGAGACAGAGAGACATCAAAATCAAGTGAATGAAATGATCACATTTTCCAACCACTATGCACAGTCTGATTTGTATCCATAACAAGCAGCATTTGAAGGGGGTTCTTCTTCTTAGCTCAGGCCCTGGTGTAAACCAGTAATCACAATTTTCCGGTAGGTGTAAATCCAGTGGGACCAGTTTGCTTACCACAGAGGAGAAAAATTAGAAACAGCAGATGTCATGTCAGCTTTACGGCTGTCTTTGAAGAGCATTCCTTGATTGAATTAGATTGTAATTTCAGGACTATTTGAGCCACAGCACTTTGATGGAGTCAGACAGATTATCCTGTTCACTTTCTGTATCCTGCACCAGCATGACAAACAGATGAACAAATCAAACGCAGAGCCAGAGAGTCTGTCACCAGAATGTTGATACCCAGGAAATCAGTTGAAGCTGTGTGTCTGCTTGTGTGTGTAACAGACTGAAAGAGCATGCACTTACATGTGTGTACTATCACATCAGACACTCCTAATACCTCCCGAAGGACATTAAGTGTTGTCTAAATTAAAAATCTGCAATGGAAAAAGCTTTTTAGTCTCACCAGCCACCTCTAGCTAATGATCATTACAGACAGACAGGCAGGTGTGAGAAATTAGCGTGTCTCTTTCTCGTGGCTCAAGCATTTATCTTCTGAACCCATTCAGCCACACGAGACTCTGACGCGAGTTACACGTTTGAGGAATAACTTTACATTCAAATTTTAAGCAAGATTATTGACCTTTGCAGTAAAACAGTGTGTCCCTGGAGTCAGGCATGTCACATGTACTAATCCTGATTCTCACATCCAGCATCACTCAGGACTGAAATGTTTTTCTAGAACTTGAGCAGTTTTCTTCTTTGACTTCACTGCAGAAGTTGTGCAGATATTTTACATGAGATCATTTTTTTTTCTGTTCTAACCATGTATATCTTCTTTCTCTGTAGCTGCTCATGAAAGGCTACAAAATCTGCTTTCAAGGCCGTTTCACAGACATGACCACAGGTAAACCACAGCAGCATGATTTAATGATTTAGACTTCCTGAAATGTGATTTTGATGTAGGAGACTAGCGGCTAAAATATTAAAATATTAAAGATTATTTAGATTTAGGGAATAATAAGAATATGATGATGATAATGATGATGAAGAAGCTGTGGATGTTTGTGTTAATATTCACAACGTCCAAATGCAGATCCAGATGCAGCTAGTAAACACAAAGAGAGCACATACCTGCACCAAGATGACGTGATGCAGTTGTTATTTCATTCAAATGTTTGCAATGTTCAACTATGCCATGTTACCAAACATCCATATAATATCGTACAACAAATAACAATAAAACTGACCAAAAAACATCTGCATGGCAAAGGAAATGATTAAAGCTCAGATATGTTACTTTCCACACATTCAGGCTACAGTTTAAAACGTCGTTATTGCTGGATGTGAAAATATCATTAACTGTCACAGTAATGTAAACAAATTACAGTGTATTTTCCATGGAAATAATTTAAGTTTGTTATTGGCATCGTTAACTTGATCAATATTTCTCAGTAACATCTCCAAAATCTAACACCACTGCAAATGCTCAAACTGGAAATACTGGAAATAAATAATGGAAGTTGAATAGATTTTCTCAGAAAGATCTGGCATTATTTTACCATCATCCAACTCCAGACGTTCCCCCAGACAATTACAAAGTTTCTTGGTAGAAAATAAAACCGTAGCTTATTTTTATCGTATGTAAGAGAGTAGTTGTTTCACTTATTCAGATGATCAATTATAACTGATAATTAACATTAACTAGTAATTAACAATAATAATTAACAATAACTTATATATATATCCATCTCTGCTTGAATCCCATTTTTTTGTTCTTTTATATTGATCAATCCTGCATGGGGTTTGCCATTATGAGTGAAAAATCCGGGCTCAGGCACTTCAGGAAATTTTAAATAATAGAGTTCCTGAATACTGGCCAAATAACCGAAGAGAATTATCATTTTCATTTGATAGATTTCCAATGACTGGACTGCAAAAACCCTGAGGTTGTATTGTACACCAATGAATGGCCTTAATTTTTGAAGTGCTAGTTGCACTGTTCTGCTGTTTGAAAAACAAATTGGTTTGCCTCACCGTACTTTTTCCTTTCTGTTGGCATTTCTGTCCTGCAAGACACAGATAGGCACCCATCTGGGTTTAAAGAGCGAAAAGCAAAAAAGAAAACTAAAAAGGCATTTAAAGAAGTTTGCAAAGGTTTTGATTGACATGAAGAACAGCTTGAATCCTGTGCTGTCTTTTAAAAGAAGCCATTTCCACACAAGAGTGTAGGTGGGTTGAATGTGGACTTTGGAAAGCTGAGGGAGATTTTTTTGTATCATGTTGTCATATTATTACACAGTGGATTCTATGAGTCATTTCGCTGCCTGAAAATTATTGTCGGAAACAAAAAAAGTGCAGTGCATTTACAGGCGCAGTCAAAGTGCTTTTGCAGTTTTCCCTCTTTCAAAATGCTGAAATTTGTGCTCATAAAGTGAAAAGTGGCCTCACAGTTTCCACACAAGTGTACTTTTTAAACTTTATTCTTAATGATTAATGGCCTTTGAAACCACTTTACCTCCAAGTCCAAGGTAGAGAGGAGTCGAGTTTCCCTCCACACAAAATATTCCCTGTTGATATGCATTTGCTTTATCGCTACAACATGGATGCATGGATTTAAAGAATATATGGATTAGTGACTTATGACTGTAAAACCAGCAATAAATTGCAATGCAGAGGCAACCCTTTTAATGTATAGTGAGCTTGCTGTTATGAGTGAAAAGGGTGCATTTTGAAAAATACCCACCAGCAGTAATCTTCTTTTTCGCTCCTCCTTGAGCTCTTAGAGTGCTCCTACAGCATCCTGCGGCTGCCTGCTGGATCGATGAAGCTTTGCTAATGTGTTGACATCTGCTTGCTAGCGTGAGCAGTTTAAAGGCTTTTTTTTTTTTTACTTGGAACAAACATGAGGAAGGAGTCTATTTTCTTCAGCCAAACAGGATTTCATCTATTATTCAGTCAAGTCTGTGAATGTTACATGATATCTACTGCATGTATGACGAGGTGTTTGATGTTCTCCTTACACGAGCGCTCTCATGTTAAAGGTGAAGAACAGGGAAAGAGTAGATGATGTTTTCGTTTGATGAAGACCTGTTTGTGGTTTGATGTGGTATCGAGACCATTTTTATTAAACAGAGATAAATGTGTGTTAAGGGATGATGGGGATGGTGAAATCTGTGTATTGATTGAGTGGAGACGCAGGTTGCTGTTATGAGTGAAAAGGGTGCCTGGGTACCTGTTTTCCAGCTGTCAGATCAAAGCAAATCACAGCTTGAAATGAGACATTGCTCAGCATCTCCTTTAGGTTTAAATAAAGAAAAATACAGAGGCTCCTCAACAATCAGCATCTCTGTGTGTGTGCATGTGCATGCGCACGCGTGTTTGTGTGTGTATGTGTCCATGCTAGATGAAATGGAGTGGATGGTGGAGCTTTGTGGAGCAACTGTAGTGAAAGATCCGCTTCTCCTGGACGGTAAACAGGTAAGTTTCTCCCACACAGGAACAACAGAATACAGAGACATGTTCTTACTTGTATGCAGAGTGTAACATTGCTTTATGTCAGTCAGGATACATTTGTAAACACAGGGATGTGATGCGTCAGGCTCCTATTATTATTATTATTTTTAGATATCTTGCGAGTGGTACCTGAGTTCTTATTCACATTTTTCCTTGTATGACTTGTACTGGTGTGCTCATATCATTTCCACATACTCCACTTTGTATTCTTACAGTGGATTCTCCTGCACATGCCATGATAGGATTTCCAAAACCTTAAAAAAAAATAAAATTAAAAAAATAAGAAAGATTTACATACCATTGTTGAATGTTTTGGATGCAAAAATAAAAGGTCATGAAGCAAACGTTTGCCCTTCCCAAAAGTTTGAATGGTTGTTGCCTTTTACACAGATGATTTAATGAAACCACCCAGACTGTAACATCATGTCCGAGACCAATCATGTCACAAAAATGATTACAAAACTATGATTATGGAGACAAAATGGACTGGGATTGGCTTGTGAGAGTGTGATGACGGTGCCACATCATTGGTGATTCATACATTATTAGAGGAGACAGGGTGATGATGAAATGTGGTTTTCCCCCGACGCACACAAATAAAAGATTAGTGGGATCAGTCTGGTGTTTTGAGACACTTAAAGGACCATACCAGCCATTTTGCATGTTTGAGTCTGACATTAAATTTTAATACATGTACTGACAATCATTTACCAAATCATACTACTGGAATGGTAAATTAAAAAAATGTTTTCCTACCTTCCAGACCACCATTGGTTTCAGTTCATTCTGGTACGCTATTAAAATCAACTTGTTGATACTTGAAACGTTGTTGGGATAGGTAATCCATCATTGCAAAGAAGGCTTTGCGATGATGGATTACCTCAGGTTTTTTTAGAAGTTACAGAATTTTAGCAATTAATCGCAATAAAAAGCACTGAGTGATCTGAAAATGCTTCCTGTTGTCAGTTCTTCACTACAGCACTTGAAAGCACCACTAAGCATTTTCAGATCACTCTGCGCTTTTTATTGCGCTTAAACACTATAATTACGTAATTTCGGGGGAAAAAAAAAATCCTGAATACATGTCTTTTTCTCGATGATGGATTACCTATCCCAAGAACGTTCCAAGTATCAACAAGCTGATTTTAATAGCGTACCAGAATGAACGGAAACCAATGGTGGTCTGGAAGGTAGGAAATAAAATTTTTAATTCACTGTTCCAGTAGTATGCTTTGGCAAATGATTGTCTGTAACGTTACTTGAAATTTGAATATAACAGGCTCAAAAATGCAAAATGGCCGGTATGGTCCTAACTCTGATACAGATAAAGATTGTAATATGGTTACCTCAGAAACCAGATGTGCCCCAGCATCTCAAGCTTAAAGAGCTTTCAGTCCAAATGTTGCACTCCTGAGCACAGTTAAATAAGCTGCCCTTCACGGAGAATTAACAGGAAACACAGCACAATGGATTTCCTGATGTCCTGTGTCCAGGAAAACAGATGTCAGCAAAATGTCAAAGCTCCACCAGGTAATATTGTGCTTATCTGAAAATTAGTTTTGCTGTTAAATCAGTGTATCCACTCCAATTCAGGTATTTAACACTCATATTTTGTAAAAATGACTGCCTGCTTTTGCACCTGAAATCCCTTTTATGTACTTATGAACATATCTTATGAGATAATGATTTCATAATTAATAATCAGTCTCATACTCATGAGATTATCTACAGTTGCCAAATAAGGTGTTCAACTTGTTGTTTGTTGTCCATGATGCTTCAGGTTAACGCTTTCAGTCCACTGATGTGTTTTATGACTCATCTTATAAGCAATATAAGTGAAGTATCACCCGCAGAGAACAGAAAGACGTCCGTAAAGCGCAATAACTCGCAGAGCTTCAGCCTTCATAATGGTTATTGTTTCTCATGTGACTCCTGGAGTTTGATTTGGTGGGAAATTAACACAGAAGTGCAGCATTGTTCAACAAACGTTAAATTTTACTATAGTTAAAAACGGTTAAAGAGACCTACCACAACCTCATCAACGTGTCCTTAAGCCAGGGACAGTATAAGTCTCGCTCGTTTTGCGATGTGAAATTGGGGATCATTTCTATTTTATTGTCCCACAGAAATCTCACCAGCTGGTTATTGTTCAGCCTGGACCAGAATCATCCTACAACAGTGAGTCTTTATCTGGAAATTATACAACTTTTTTTTCACCTGCTGCTCCTTTACCCAAACATGGAAAAACACTCGGTCTTCCAACCTTTCTTAATCTCTCACAATCACACACTCCCATACAAAAGCCATAAAGGCAGGGATTAGACTGGTAGCAGTGCTGGAGCCATGACGTTATTGATGGATGCCTTTGTTCGGGGATTTGAGCCTGACTCGGGGAGTGACCTACGGAGTTTCACACAGGAAGTGTGTGTGTGTGTGTGTGCGTCCGTGCATATGTTAGGTTCTGGAATCTCATGATGGGCTTTTGTTGATATGAGACTAGATATTGTTGTTTCATGATATAACTTAAATGTTTTTTTTTTTAGGTCTCAGAGGTGAAATTACAGTTCAGTAATTTCTAAACGAAAACTGTTTTTGAGGAGTAAATGAACAATACATGTACACCACAGGCCAGAAGTTTGAGGCCACCCCCAGATTTAAAAAAAAAAAAAATTATCAATACACTGTTTGTTTTACAATTTATTACACAGGAAATGACAAAAATACATAAAATAAATGTAACTAATTAGTTTTCAAGAAGAATTTGTCAACATAAAAGTACTCTGAAGTCATTTCAAGCTCAGACTTTGGTTTCATCAAAGTAACCCCCTCTGGCCAAGTCAGAATTCTCAAAACCTTTTGCTTCTCTTTTGAATGGATGTAACTTTGGTATCATTTTGATGAATGTTTTGGATCGTCGTCCTGTTGAATGAAATTTTGACCAGTAAATCGGATGGAATCGCGTGTCTTTGAAGGATGGAATGGTAATTCTCTTTCTTCATACTTCCTTTAACTTGGACCAAGTCTCCAGATTTTGCTCCCCCAAAAACATCCCCACAGCATTATTGAACCCCTCCATGGTTTACATGGGGGTGGTTGCAGAGCATGAGCAGACTGTGTACCAAATTTAATCCCAAAATGATATGGGAGAAGGCAGTCAGCAGCTACTGGATAAAATGTTAAAACACATCAGCATAAGGGGAATTGGAACACATGGAGTGCCAGTGCACTAATACAGACTGGGCATGCCTTCATTACAAATTATTTGTTAAGCCATAGTATCTACATAATGTGCTCTTGTTGACAAATTCTTCTTGAAAACTAATTAGTTACATTTATTTTCTATAGTTTTTTCATTGACTGTGCAATAAATTGTAAAACAGAGTATTGATGATTTAAAAAAAAAAATAAAAATCTGGGGGTGTCCTCAAACTTCTGACCGGTAGTGTATCTATTCAGCGATATTTCTGATATTTGGATTTTGTCATTATCTGTTTTGGGGAAGTAAATTACAATTCATTTAAAGTACATTTAGCATAGTTGTCATTTTGAAAGGCAAAGATTTGCATTCAGGTTAATTACTTAATAGGCTGCTCAGATAACCGGCAGTTTATTGAAGTTTAAGGTTAGATATCTGAGCACCTGTTGGATGGCTGTTACTGTAAGGTCCTCACAAACGTAGGAGTTCCAGTCTGCATCCAGGTCTGTTACTGCTCGCATCTATCTTCCAGTGCATGGATTTGCATATGTTTGTGCACGAATGACAGTCAGTGGCACAGTGACGGAAAGGCCAAATGGCAGCAGCCACTTCCAGCCAAAATGAGACAGGTTCCCAACAAGAGCGAAGGGAGTGACTCTTCGGGAAAGTGAGTGTGAAAGAAGTGAGGCAGCGGAGAAATGTCTGAGAGAAAATGTCAAACTGGAGAGGGGGAAAATGTCAAAACAATTGGGGGGGGGGGGGGG
>VXCM01000448.1:217614-262904 GCA_014773175.1 Lucifuga dentata
CACCCAAACAGCACCATTGATAGGAATCACACACACGTGCACTCACACACACACATTCTCCAGTGTAATATACACAGTATGTAAGCACATTGTCATGTCCAGATGGGTACATACACACTCTGGACTTGTCACTTCGGTTTAGGAATAAATATGCTGCTGCGTTTACAGTTTCAAATATTTTCAAATTGATACTTTAGAAAATGAAGTTTCTTGAAGTGTCTCAGTTTCTCTTTTCTAGAAAGATTTGAATCTGTGATATTTTATATTATCTGTCATAATAGTATAGAGGAGAGTTTTAGCTTAGAGTCACATAAACTGAATAGGAACAGATATATAGTTTATAGGGAAACATGATAAACTGGTTCATATGTGATAGCAATATGCTTTATATTAGCATGTCATGCCATTTTAAATATTATGATTGTGCATCATATGGTTTTTATCATAATTACTGTTTTATCATTACTGAACTTCATGCTCCACAGGTCTCTTTCGACAAGCTACAGTCGTAACCCGCGGTTGGCTTTTGGATACCGTGGCAACCTACACGCTCCAAAACCACAACAACTACACAGCATGAGCTCAGGATCCTCTGTATGGTCTCCTTACGACAACTTCTTTTTAAATGGGCAAGATAACTGTCATCATTCTGATTGGTTGATAAGTGGAAAGCTGTGATGGACGTGAGGTTTAACAAAAGAAGAGGCTCGAGTTGTCTTCGTCTTTTTGTGTGTTTTGTAGGATTCATTCACACAGTTGTGCTTTTAGCTGATTTCCACAGGCCTGTCAAAATTTGTGAATATTGTATATATTTGTCTGTAAATTCTTTGTATCTTTGCATCTTCTTCCAAATCTAAACAGTAAAATTTGACAGCAGAAAGCAGCTTGCCTGGCTGATTTCTTGAGAATCGAAGGAGAAAAATAAGAGTTTGGGAGGTGCTGGGTTTGTACTGATTTCTGCCTAGAACTAATTTCTCTCTACATGTGTTGATTTTGATACACTGATTTCGGAGGCTACAGTATCATTTTAGTTGCTACTGTTGCAGTTTGTTCTGTTGCATTTCACATATGACTCAACATGTTAATTGAGAAATTGGGGAAATTGTTGAAAATGATCATATTTACAGTATTATACCATAGTTCACACAGTCATATTGCCCATTCATCATACTGAACAGCAAACAAAGCGTTTTAAATCCAGTCCAAATACTGCAGATATGATGCAAAAAGGAAAAATTATTTGTTTATTTCCTGTAAGAGAAATGGGAATTCATGGACAGAATAATGTATTTGCTAGTGCTTCAGAGGAGTAAAACAGTTTTGCTGAGTTCAGCATTTATCTGAGTTAACCTGCTTTTAAGACAAACACCACACAGCCTCAGTGTGAAAACACAGACGCTTTTAAAGCCCCTGTAGGTCAGAAATTAAAGAATGAAAAATCGTAACCTTTGACCATAGCTGAGACCTCTCAGCACGCTCCATTTCATCCTACGGGGATTTAGTGGGAAACGATATTATTCTTGACTTCCCAGTGTTAAATGTCATCTCAGATCTTATGTTTTTTAATAAGACCTTGTCATCCATGTTCTCCAATGTTGTTGCTGCTGGTGCACGGTTCTGCTGTCATTTGCAAATCCCTGGTGTATACAAGCTTTCTGGAAAGCCTGTATCTTTGCTGATGAGGGGCAGTGTGTGCTGGAGGAGGAGGAGGCAGCGGCATTAGGCTCTGCCAAGACTTTCTTGAATTATTGAACAGCCAGTGTGGGAATAAAATGAGAGAGAACAGATTTAGAGTAAAGGGTGAAACAATGACTCTCCTCTATATGCGGTATACACACTCTCATGTGGCCTAGAAACTAAAAGTCATATCAAATTAGGGAACATTAACATTGTGCTGTAGAAGATAAAGGAAATCTAATAATAACTGTGCTAAGCATGAGTAAAAGACAGATCTTAGACAAAAGTGCATCATAAATCATTTTCTCTATATCAATCTTAATACCTCATTGAGTAAAACCTCATGTCTTAAACATGTTTGTGTTGATATTGCAGGTTGTAATAGGTACAAGTATAAGTATGCAATGCATATTTCATGCATTTATGTTAGAGCTCGACTGATATTATTGGCAGATATTTATTTGTATTGTGTGTATGTTAGCAGATATACAGAGAAACAGACAGCATTTTCTTTTTTAATTTAACTTTTTTTTTTTTTAATTCCTTGATAATTTGTCTCAATTGCAAANGCATTTTCTTTTTTAATTTAACTTTTTTTTTTTTTAATTCCTTGATAATTTGTCTCAATTGCAAAATATCCTGGTTCGGAACTGCAGTTGTCTTAATTATTTATAGCCAAATATAAGGAATCCTCACCAAAGTGACTGGTATGGGTTTTTTTTTTTTTTTCATTAGCCCATTACCTGATTTTCTTTTGAATATTGATATTGATAAGATTCTAGCTTATGCCATGTGATTAATATGCTCTTTGATACTCTGCTCTATGATCAGCTCTTAATCTTCATCTTTCCAAATTTAAAAAAACCTCAATGTGGGCAATAATACATTTACATTTACATTTACATGTACATTTACAGATGTGCAGTCTAGTGTAGGTTATACACTTAAAATATACTAAGAAGAAATGTGTCATTGCTTCATATCATCATGCTTTACATTTTATAGTTTCAGATTAGATTATGATTTGAATGATGATTGATTCATGATAGATTGATGATGATTAGATTATGAACAGAAACAGCCTTTTGCAGACTTACTGCTAAATTAATAATGGCGTTATGTTTAACTGTTTAATGGTTTTAGTAGCCCAGAAGCTGTGAATTCCAGCTCTGCAGTAAGTGAAGCTTTTAGACTTCCCCTTGCTTTCCTCGCTTGCATTCAATAAGGGTGTTAAATGTTAAGCCTTAAACGCACACATAATATTCATGTGGCCTTCAGTGGCCTGTGCAACATTTCATGACATGTTGTAGCTGAGCACTACTGCCTTTATCCTGTTGTGAATTCTAGTGAGCAACTATTTTGTATTTTCTACTTCTAGAATTTTCAAAATTTCCAAACTCTAAATTGGAGGCACAAGCTTTTTGACAGTATTGGGTGAGAAACTTTGTATCTCCAATTTTGGGGATTTTCATTGTTAATCTCTGAACATCATTGATTTTAGAATAAATTGATTATTTTACTTTAACAGAGATTTAAATGTAGGACTTTTACTTGCAATGCCCTGCATGATTATCCAGACTTCTAAGAGTAGATATTTACTATAATGTCATTACTGTTGGCTGCTGGGCAATTTCCTAGTAAAACAAAACAATTTGACTGGCCGGTTATACATCCTGTAATGTTTAGAGCTGAAGAATAAGAGTTTCACTGGTCACTACATTCCCTTCATGACTCCAGGCATGTTTTACTTCTGTCATTTGGATTAAAAATGGGCCCAATTCTCACATACTGAATCAAGCCTGAACAACAAGTACTCAGTATTTCCCCACATATGGAAAACATACCATTAATAATATATGCTTCTACTTACAGCGCTAACACCTGATCCCTCATGTGATAGTGGTCTGCACACTTGTCATAGTAAACTATGGTAACTACAGTCAGGTAATGTGGTGGGAAGCCACAGACTGTTGAAATGCAGTGGAAGTGAATGAATAAAAAACTGTTTTCAAGGATAAACAATCTGCTCCTATGACATTTTAAACTTTTCTAGTAGAATGATGCAACAATGCAACAACTTCCTCCTCAAGGACACTAGTCTGCTTGAATGACTGCACCCTATACAATCCCTATAGATGTTGGCTTCAAGGCTGAAGTAATGACCAGCTTCCTGTGTTGCAGTGTTAATAATTAGATTTTTTTTTTTTTTTTTTTTTTTTTTTTGACACGCAGTGCTCAGAGAATGTAATCTTGCTTATCTGCTGAAGCAGGTCAAATTTTTCCATTTAAAAATCTATTTGTCTTTATTTTCAAAGCTGTGTTCTTTAGCTCCAGAGCATAAGCTTTTTCATGCACTCCCAGTCTATCGAAAATAAAGAAATTTTAATTATACCACATATAAATATCAGTAACTTTGCTATCTCATTAACATATGTTTGCTGTCAGTGGTATTCACTTCCATGACAACACATTTCATCTAAAAAGCCAGGTGGCTGAAAATACAGAGTGAGGCCAGAAGAAATGGGAATGTCAGCGCGTTTGCTCTGAGGCCTTTTAAATGCCAGATGTGCGATGGCAAACACAGCTGATTTTGCAGTGCGGAGCCGCAGTGAAGCATACGTTTACCTCAGTGCCTCTGTCAGAGTCTTGGTGCAGTTTGTTTTACAGTTAACCAAATTATTTTAGTAATTTGTTGGTTTGATCAAGACGAAGGTTATAGTGACAGTTTTTTGAAGAATAAAAAAAATGTTTCATGTGTCAAACCTAACCTCAGTCTGGGAGATATTGATTTTTTTTTTTTTTTTTAANTTTTTTTTTTTTTTTTTAATCTCGTTTTTGTAAATCCTTTAAACCCACTGGCAGCCACATTTTATGAAAAAGTTTCCAAAAATGCAAATATCAGGTTTAATTTGATTGAAATGTGCATAAAATGACATTCAAGACACTTAGAATATTTCCATTTGATCATTTGATACAATGGTGCAGCCATAGTTAAAATAATAAAAATCTTGAGTTTGAATACTTAGTATTAAACATAAGGAGAGTTGATTGATAAGTTCTGACCCTGACACATGAGGAAGTGAGGTTAATCTTTTTGTGGAATAATGTTCTTTTGGAATTTTTGCATATCAACAGCATTAATTTCACTCAGCAATTATAACTGAAGAGGTTCTCAAACTGTGGCATATGTGCCGGGGGTGGTACTTGAAGTGTGCCCCCTGATGGAAAACCTTTGTGGACAGCCAAAACAAAATTGTCATGTAGTGTGGAAAATGCTTTTTTCTTGAGGGAATTTTTTTTTATGGCAAACTCAGGTCTTGAAGGTTTAACATGCTTTTTCTTAAAAAAAAAAAAAAANTTAAAAAAAAAAAAAAAGTATTAAATAATTAATAATAGTCTCCTCTTTGTTGTTCTTATCTTGGATTTAATGGAACAACAATGCGGTTAACGTTTTGTACTTTTCATACAATTATAGCTGTCATTTGTAAGCCAGCAGATAATTTTAGTGATGTATGATTATGTCAACATCAACTTTGGACTGTCCAAAAAAAAAAAAAAANAAAAAAAAAAAAAAAAGTGTCACTGATGCTTTTACTGTATAGTAAATATTCGATTTGTGCATCATTTACTGGTCACAAGGTTTCTCTGTATAAGGATGGCTCTAGTTTAGAGCCACTTTAACACTAAGTGAGTTATGGCTGCATGTGTGAGGGTCTTTGTATGAAAGTAGGTTGCTTGAGTCTTAATGCCTCAGAAGGAGCCGGCCTGCCCCAGTGTGGATGATATTTCTGTTGAGACGATTCACAGGAGAAATTAGCACAAAACAATCTGTTTGGCCATCTGGAATGTTTAAGCATATTTGTTTGCATGTGAGTCTGCACAACTTTGTGTGTGTGTTGTATGCAAACACATACAAGCAGATTGGTTTGTTGCTCTGAACACCTGAGGGCAGTAATTTCCCCACAGCCAGATTCAGCATGAGCAAAGTGATCGCTTTTTTTTTCCGCAGTAACATTAGAACATGTGTTTGCTAAAGTTTGTTCACTAAAAGCCATAAAGTGTTTCAAATTTATCTTTGCTCAGTCTACAAGTAAAAAAAAAAAAAAAAAAAAAAAATTGTGATCCTTAACTTCACATTTCTCTCCTTAACATTATCATTACACTTATGCTTAGACTCTAAGTGTTGTGTTGGAGGGGTGTGGGACATTTGAATTGAATTGGAGCGGTTTCCATGGTGCATTTAGGTGTTGTCAGATTTGTTTGTACTTTATTTCTGACACCTTTACCAGGCTACTCAAAAACAGGCTGAGCTATCAGGAGCTCACAAGCAACATGTTGAAGAATCACTTTGTGATATTGCTGCCGTTACGTATGTGTCAAGGGTCAAAAAATAGCCAAACTGACTCCATGACTGTATTTAAGGGCAAACAGCATAAAAATAATAAAATATATTTATTATGACGGTAGAAACATTTCATGAAATAGCAGAAACATTGTGATAATGACAAAAACACACCATAAAATAAGTAGATGAGTGTACATTCAGACAGCTTAGAGTAAAAGATGAAGCATAAAACTCAGGCATTGTTGCCCAAGTAAGCAGCCTGTGAGCCCAAACATGCTACTATATTGCCTAAATGAGTTTAATGCAGCTATTTTAGGTGCATTTTGAGTCTGATACTATGTGCACTGCACGCAGGCAGTAATGAGTGCATTTGTCTGTGATGATGACCCTGATTGCTCTCACGCTTTGCTGCTGTGCTTCGCACTAGTTGCTGGCCTCCAGCCTACATGGAGCTTTCACAGTGTTCTGGTATTTTGGTAAAAGTCTTTGGCTGAAACCAAAATCTCTGTCATGGGAAATTGTCTTGAACAAAATTCCTAAAGCCAGGTCATAGCTGGTCAAACTACAGTATGTAAAACAAAATTGATTGGGTAGCTCAGAGGTTTTTTTTGCAAATAAATCCATACTGCCTCCAAGATTTTTTATTGTGAAACAATGACATTGAATTTACATAGTTGCAGAAATAACATTTCTGACAACAGAGGCTCTGCAGTATGTGCTTTGTTTACTCCTAGTCTAAATTTCAAGGGTTCAAGGGTTACACTTCTGAAATTCCAATTACAAAGACATCACCTTTGTGTTTGTGTGTGCATGCATGTGCACCATATGCTTGCTTACATTTGCACTTATGCATTTTGTTTTTTTGTGTATGTGCTTTCTTGTATCCACAAATTTGCCACCTTCATTGTTGCAGAGAGAGAACAGAAGGAGAAACTTTAGCCCTGGTGGACACAGAGAGCATATATTTTTAATCTGCTCAGTTTTACATACTGGTTAAATGGATCCTACATTTTTAATGACTCACTCTCTCCCTCTGACACGGCAGCCATTGTCCTGCCTTTGCTATATTGTGCAGCTTGTATTGGGTAGTTGATGCTTGTTGCTAGGGTTTATTTCTGTGAATTCCTCTTCTTTCTGATGGTAAAAGCAGGGGTTTGCATAAAAATGAAATGATAATAGAACACTGCTGCCAGCCATCTTCTACTCTTTGAGCATTGGGCTGCAGTTTTATGACTACTGACACTATGCAAGCAGGAAAGGCATTAAAGATGCAGGAGGGTTGAGCCTTGGTGGTCACTGATAAGTGCTACTTTATAGTAGGATTAAAATGAAAAATGGACCCCCTGCAAAGTGCATTTGTGTTAGATAATGGTGCATATAATAATAATGTGGAAAAAAAGTAATAAATCTAAGCAGATTACTGGACACACTCAAAAGTGCCTAAACAAAGTTCCTTCCCTTGTAGGAAATAACGTGATGAATTTTACATGTTACACTTTAGGTAATCACACGTGAATTATTCACTTGACCTCCTGTGACTTCACAGTATTTGACATATTACAAGAGACTCCATACACGGGATTTAAAACCTGGATATTGCTGTTACATGGTACGCATTGTCAGCAGTTAAGACGCCATCCCAGCAGAGTTGATCTTTGTTTCTCTGTAACTGTATTCACCTCACATCCCTGGTGTAAATTCTGTGCGATTAGATGGGTTGACTGAAAAAGAAAAGAGTGGATCCTGAGAACATCCTGGATCCTGATAGCAGCACCATCCACCTACCACACTTCAAAAAGAAAACAATTATGTTTGCTTAAGTTCATTTTAATTCATATTATATTGTGCAGTGCAAAGGCCACCGGTCAGCCCACCAACGCTGCAGCCCACCAGGAAAAGTCCCGCCTCTCCCGATAGCCAAACCGACCCTGTGCAGGATCGAGCTGAAACCTCACTGCTAAATACGAGCTCGCTTGGCTCTGCCATGATTTAAGTTCATGTTTTCAGATAACTACTTATTCCATGCCTTCTCCACTCAAACACACCTCTCAACAAAGTGAGATTCATCTGAAAATGCAAGATAAACTGTTAGCAACAAAAGCATAAACTGTGTCCTATTAGTTGCCTGTTGGCTAGAAAGATGAGAGGAATATGTGCTTGCTGAATATGTTTGCTCACTTCAGCCAAAGGCTAGAAAGACTCCTGAGTGACATCATTCATGTTCTCTGTAGCATCAACAAACATTTCAACTAAACTGGAAGTTGACTCAGTGCCTGAAGCTCAGGTCACTGCAACCAGCAACTGTTTCTTCTCACTTTTTCTTAATGGTGCAAAGCTGCTGTTAGTATCAGAGTGCTGAGAGGGAAAATCAACTGTAATTGCATCATATTCCATTGAAGTACAGTTAGCCTGTGGATTTATTCTGTGATGATGATAATAATCAAATAGAGGATTGTATGTGGATCATAAACTTGTGTTTGGTGGACTAAACAGTATTCAGAATTACACCAGACTAGAATGTTCACATTTATGTGCACTATACTCTGATTTTTGTCCATACTACGATTAATGCAAAAATGTGGAGTAAAGCTTCATACAGGGATGGAATTGATAGGACTGCATTGTTATTCTGTGGCATTATGAGGGGAAGCACTCAGGTGAGGAAATGCATGCAGAGAATGCTTACACTGATTATAAACCAGCAGAGCATTTCCATATTTGAGTAAATCTATTTATAGTCGCATAATCTAGATCTGTTACACCAACCAAAAAAATAAATGAATTGCTTACCATAATCGAGAAGAATCAAAGTCTTAATGTGCATGTAAATGTGGTGAATGACATTAAAAGTCACTAGTGCTTATAGTAAATCATTGCAAATGCCATAGTGTGTATGCTATTTGTGGATTTGTCACTATCAGTGTATTTCCTCTGTGTAAATGTCCTTCTCTCTCTGTTGACTGGAGGTTGGCTTTGGTCTGGCCTCAGGCCTGTGGTGCGACCTCTTGCTCCCTGCATGGCAGCGATGCTGTGAAATGTCACTTTGCTGTTGCTCATACAGGCAGCGTGTTGCTGCAGGGCCTCTTTCATGGTGAAGGAGAACAAACGAACAAGAGCCACAGTTAAAGGTCAGAGATCAAGAATAGAATCCAGACCAACTGTATTCACTTTTGAATATATGAGGCATATTTTTACATGTACAATACAGGCCAGAAGTTCAAGGCCAACCCCAGATTAAAAAAAAAAAAAAAAAAAAAANTATAAAATAAATGTAACTAATTAGTTTTCAAGAAGAATTTGTCAATAAGAGCACATTATGTAGCCACTGTGTAAGAAATTATTTTTAATAAAGGCATGCCCAGTCTGTATTAGTGCACTGGCACTCCAGTTGTGCTCCAGTTCCAGATTGATGTTGCTCAATCGTGAAAATAATAGCAGTTTTGAAACGGGTGTTTCATTACAGCAGAATGTGTAATTTATTTTATGTGGGCTGGTTTTCACACCCCAAATTCCCTTTACAAAAGCATGCTTACAATGCACTCACACAATGTGAAGCCATTTCAATTATGAAAATGTGTGAATGATATCAGTTCTCATATCTACAGTATATATTAGAACTGATTCCTAGTCAAAAGCAGTATTTCAGAGGATCCTGTGGACTGCAAAGGAGAAAATGTCATGGAATACTATACCAGCTATAGCTTTGTTATTATAAATTATAAACTTAAACAGATATCAGACTTAAAGTGCAGCCTGAAAAGACTACAACTTGAATACACTTTATTAAAAGCTCATTTTGAGCCACAGTTCATGCTGGCCCTCAATACTGAAAATTTAATCTAGTCTTTTACTTGGATAACAGTAAGAGTTTAAAGAAAATGTAATAGAATAGCTGACAATTTTTTATATAATCATTTATTTTTCATACTTCATCAGGAATAGATTTCAAATTCATGTTGTACTGATAAAGTGTTGGATTATTTTTTGAATGCAGTTCAAATTAAAGTTGTGCAGTCGAAAAGCAGATAATGGCGGATCAGGCTGTCATGGAGACGGAGTCTGTAAATTCACATTCAAAAAGAAAATAAAATCAAGAAATACATGTGTCTCCTTTTAAGAAAACTGTTCTTCATTTATTTTAATAAAATACGCAGTCATTTATTTTTTTTTCAGCAAGATCTGACTGGAAACAAGCCTGAAAAGTGGCATAGATGGCTGACATATGGATATTCCAAACACCTGTTATGAGAGATGAGTGTGTGAAGAATCAGATCAGTCTTGAGAATCCTTGAATGATTTTGTTATTTCATCTTTAAAGCCTGATTTTCTTCAAACATTTGAAAAATCTGCCAGTATATGAGAGTATTTCAGCCTGTTTCTGACAAATTTACATCCCTGGTAATAATAGTGTGAAACAAGACAGAATAAGGCAGATCGCTGCTCTGGAAACATAAAAACGACATGATGCTAGACAATTCTTCTACACTTGATTATCATACGGTGCCGTTTTGCGTACTTCATATATTCTCTGTAAATATCAAAGCCTCCTTTTTTGTTCACAGCTTGTCAGAAATGACAAAATTCACAAGCAAAAATGTTAAGTCTTTTTAAGTTAAGTTGTAAGTTTAAAGATGTAAGTCTTAAAATGAGCTGAAAATATAAATAATGTAGGTTTGAGCAAATTTAAGTCTGTTGCTTGAGCTAAACAAACTCACATAGATTTACTGGGATCAGGTATTCTTTTATTGTTGCCAGTTTCAAGAAAAAATATGAATTCATTTTCTCTTTAACCTATCAGTGATCTACTTATTTATTGATCTATTTGCTTGATCTAAACATTTTTACCATTTTTTTTCTAGTAGAGGATAAACCATCTATATATGTATATAGCTTTATTTATCTGCAGAAAGTAGATTCATGGCTTTGTTTTTAAAGGACCAAACTGGCCATTTTGCATGTTTGAGCCTAATATATTCAATTTTCATACACGTAACATTACTGACAGTCATTTCTTAANCCATTTTGCATGTTTGAGCCTAATATATTCAATTTTCATACACGTAACATTACTGACAGTCATTTCTTAATTGACTGGAATGGTGAATTAAAAATAAATTTTCCTACCTTCCAGACCGCCATTGGTTTCAGTTCATTCTGGTACGCTATTAAAATCAACTTTTTGATATTTGAAATGTTCTTAGGATAAATAAAAGATCATCGCAAACAAGATGTATATTCAGGTTTTGTTTAAAAGTTATGTAATTTTAGCGTTTAAGCGCAATAAAAAGCGCGGAGTGAATGTATGTCTTCACCGGGGCATATAGTCCCAAAAGAAGACATGCGTTCATGGAAAAATTTAAACATAAGGCTGCATAACTATTAGCAGGCGAAACATCGATTTTAAGGTGGGTGTGTCGCATGAATATTTGATTTTGAAAGATTAAGAGATTTTGCAAAATATCAGGAAAGCTGAAATAAGCTTTTATCCTTTGGGAAATGATTGTCAGTAACATAACATGTATGAAAATTGATTATATTAGGCTCAAACATGCAAAATGGCCAGTACGGTCCTTTAAAGAAATTTACTTTTTGTTGTTGTTGTTGTTGTTGCTATTGGCCAGTGTTTATCAGTGATTTTGCTGTGTCATATGAAGTATTATATTTTCTCCGAATACAACCTTTCTCATCTTCTCGTCCTCCTTAGACAAAATGTTCCCTGCCAGTAACTGTTATGCTCCAATGAACTGAAAATTTCCGACCAAGACAAAAGCACGGATCAAAGATTTCCCATTTAAACACATTTCCCTGGAATAATGATGCAGGATCGTGTCACAGCCAAATGAACATATGAGAGATGTTCAGCTACTCAAGTTTCTTTTATTTCAGTTTCACATATACAACATCAGAGTCACCCTCCTCCTCCCTCTGTGACTGACCCAAACAAAATTAATTTAACACATCAATATTATGTGGTGAGTGATTATTCAACTTCCATGTTAAAAGCACTTGTGGTTTAAGAAAATTAGTGTCGTTTCAGCCCGGATTTTCTCTTCAGCTCATGATATGAAGTGGAACAAGAGAGTTAATTCCCTGACATTTATGTATAACTCGGATAACAGTTTGCGTGCATCTTGTTGTGCTTTGTTTATTAAACACTGAAAGAGAGAGAGAGAGAATAGCATTTCAAAACAGGAAACAACACAATGGAGGACAAGACCAGCACTGTTAGAGACAGTTTATTTTCTTTATCCTCTCTTGTTTTTCTTTCGTCCTTCAGTTTCCATTCCTCGTGCTCTCTCATCGTATTTTTGATCATTCTGTTTCATTTCTTAAACAACCTATTTGCATCCATTTGCTCAAGTAAATCAGTAAAAGGAAAAATTCTTGTTTCCACTGCAATGGCTTGACTTAAAGCAAAGAGGGCCACAAAGAAAAGTAACAATAAGAGATTTGCGATTCCTCAAAAGAAGTCCACAGGAGCATTCTGCTGCTTCATCACGTTGTCCTTTAATGCAGTGCAAAGATTTAACAAGAATTCAACAATAAATTAAGTTCATGTGCAGTGTGACACGTGACCATTCATGTTCACGTTGCCCGTGCACTTTGGCCCTACATGAGCACGCAGCTTTTGGCCCGATCCTTTCTAATGGGAGGGGGGAGCTCGTGAATTTCAGTCCGAGGCGGCTGCTGGGAGACCCGCTTTAAGCCACGTCGTGAGCCGGCACGTTTGAGCTGAGGCCGATGGATGCGGGACACAGAGGCCAGGGTGGTGACGTGGAAAACGTCGCGGACGCTGTTCTCGGAGTACTTTGAGGTGCACTCAGCATACGCCACGGCTCCAATCTGCCTCGCCAAATTAGTGCCCTGAAGATAAAGAAAAAGAGAAATTAGCTGATTATGAAATACTGATGGTAACAAGTTCATGCCNCCCCGAAAGTTTTGTCCAAATAGAAACCTGTGTAAAATTTCCTGTCAGTTTAGAGTTTTCACATTTTATTAATTTATTTTTCATGCTTTTATTTTATGTACATTTTTATTTCCTTACCTAACAGAGGCCTAAATGCTGGTTTTGAGATTCTCCATAATGCCTGTTTGAGGTGTCCTGATATGCAATTTTTATTTTAAGCCGGCCAAACAGAAACATGCATTTAGCTATTCTGAATCTCAGACCATAATGCCTGACGGTTTAATACTTAATGCAAACTGTGCAATAACAGCGTTCTAGGTCACATATGTCAAACTCAAGGCCCGCGGGCCACATCTGGCCCATGGTACAGTTATATCTGGCCCGCGAGATAATATCTAATTTCTGTAATAACTGGCCTGCTGGTATATAGCACGCACATTACAGATGCTACAAATCCCAGAATGCAACACCTGAACCGCCAGCTCCCCTCTCCTCCGTGGCCATTTTGTCACTTTTAATGAACTTTAAGCTAGGCCGCAGAAGAAATGGCCAAACGAAAGGTGGCCTCTGAAAACAGGCTTTCAGCACAGGTGGAGTTAGAGAAGTTGTTTACTGCCGTTAGGGATGAAACTGTTTGTCTTGTTAGCAGAGCTGATGTGGCTGTAATTAAAGAATATAACATAAGAAGGCATGACCACATTTAAAATATTATTCTCATTTTGCTTGTTGGTGTTGTTAATGAAAAACAAAGAGTGATTTTAGATTTCCCTTGAGAAAAATGACAGTTTTCTGGCTATTTGTGATTTTTCCTGTGCTAAAACTTTTCCATTGGAAATGAGTCAGTGAAACACTGCTGATAGAGAGGAAGACATAAAAAAAAGAATGATGCTAATGTGTTATTTATTTAGAATTTGATCTCTCATTTGTCTGTTTTTTCCATATCTCTGGTTTGTTCTGAATTCTATAAGGTGTGCTGTGAGCAGCGGTTAAAGTGAAGTCCATATTAATTTGTCATAACGAGGCCAATTTAAGTCTGTTTTCAATAAAACTTGACCCTGTTTGGCCCTCAACTTGGACCCAATTTTTTAATTTTGGCCCTCTCTGTGATTGAGTTTGACACCCCTGTTCTAGGTTCATTCCATGTCACAGTGTGCGAGATTGGTATAATAAAAATCTTAGCTGTAATCTGTTTCTGTTGACAGAAACACATCATAAACTTGTCATCCATCTGCGTTTATAGACTCAGGTCATAGCAGCAGTCAAAATTGTATGATTTTTGCTCATAAATTCTGAATTTTATTGCAGACTATCTTTGATTGCTAAATTCACTGTTGTGGATACTGTGATCTAGGACTGCCATTTTGGATTGACAACCAAAGACTTCATCACAATTCTCTCACGATTAACTTACATTTACAACAACCTAGAATCACACAGTAGCAGCCTTAAGATGTTCTATCGATGTTGCTCACTTTAGAGTCCACTCTCTCAGAAACATGATAGTTGGGAGAAAAACAGAAAGCTGAGATCTTCTGTACATCTATGAAATATTCAACGCCACTCTGTGCAACTGTAAAACTGGAGCATAAAAGCTCAGCCTGTTCCCAGCGGTGGTGGTGAACACCACCTTCAATTAGTGCCTCTTTCATTTTGTGCTACTTAACCTTTTCTCCAGCAACACTGACTTTGATGTAGTTTTTAATTTCTTTTACTTCATTTCACGCTGTTTCGAAGTCTATCATCAGACGGATTTAACAACTTTTTTTTGGCAGGGAAACATCGACAGCGTAGGTGTTCAGTTATATGCCGTGTTAAAGAAAATGTCGGCCAGCCAGTTGAGGGGATTTTATTCCCCCTCTGCTTGGGGCTTGAATTGTGTAACCAGAGAGGCTGCATGAGTTTTACATTAAGAGAAAAATGGTCCAAAACTTTAATTCTCTATTTAGGTTTCTCAAAGCAGGCAGATAATTCAACCATTTACTGTGGCGATCATCCATCTTCCCCTGAGGACCAGATCAGCTGGCTGAATGGCTGAAATGTAGGCGCAATAAAAAGCGCAGAGTGATTTGAAAATGCTTCCTAGTGGTGCATTCAAGTGCTGTAGTGAAGAATTGACAACAGGAAGCATTTTTAGNAAATGCTTCCTAGTGGTGCATTCAAGTGCTGTAGTGAAGAATTGACAACAGGAAGCATTTTTAGATCACTCCACGCTTTTTATTGCGCTTAAACGCTAAAATTACGTAACTTTGAAAAAAAACCTTAATATACTGTACATGTTGTTCGCGATGATGGATTACCTATCCCAAGAACGTTTCAAGTATCAACAAGTTGAGTTTAATATCGTATCAAAATGAACTGGAACCAATGGCGATCTGGAAGGTAGGAAAAAAAATTTTAATTCACCGTTCCAGTAGCTGCTTTGGGAAATGATTGTCAGTAACGTTACGTGTATGAAAATGGAATATATTAGGCTCAAACATGCAAAATGGCCAGTATGGTTCTTTAATGTCTTGCTTGCTAAGGTGCAAAACCCACTCACACAATCCTACAAAGCCAAAGGACACTCAAACATTCAGCCTTAAAATGCACCCAAAACTTCTTTTTACAAAAACTTTTTTTTTTTTTTTTTTTTNTTTTTTTTTTTTTTTTTTTGCTTACTCTGTAATTACATAGTTTGGCAGCAAAAGAAGGAAATGAAAATGATCAAAAGTCATTGTTTTCATTCTGTTTCAGTGCAGCCAGTGCTGTCATTTTCCATATAAAGAAATGAAGAAATTAATGTTATAATGGGTGATAACTGATTTTTTTAAAAAAAGGAGTTGTGTTTAATCAGGCTACATCTTCTGAATGGATAGAAAAGATGAAAGACAGTTTCAAAGTTGAAAATGGCTGCAGTTCTATTAGAAGTTTTGGTGTAACCAAAGATTTCTATGGATTTGGAGGTAATTTGGGTTATCGAGGGAAATTCTCAGCTGTCAATGGACCAATTTCATTGTCATTATTTACAGTGAAAGTTGTTATTGCTGCTTTGTTTAGAGATATAAGAAAATATAAATTTGTTGACAGAGGGCTGCCATGAAGGGTGGAATTCACATTTACATGAAAATAGGCTATTAAAATTCATGCACGCCACTGTTGATCGCTCCAAGACCCAAACAAAACAACTGTATTATCGCACATCCTGCTGTTTGTCTCCTTTTTTTCCGATTTGGCTCCTTGTGTTTTCATATTTGTGGAAGTTATGATCTGAAGCAAATGCCATTTTCCAAAGTCATTTTCTGAAGTTTTGTTTATATGCAGCAGGAGCTGTAATGGCTGCCATTTGTCAAGGATGCTGCTATTAAATGTGTACATAAATCACTGTTGGCATATGCACATGAAAATTATGGCTGTAAATGACAAAGATTGTAACTTTAAAAACATTTGTCATAAATGTTACAAATATTCTAACGTGAAACAATTAAATTAATAGTATTTAGACCTCTACAAATACAAAGACACTATGTTTGAGACACTTGGATATCTAATTCTGTAGCTATTTCCAGTTTTAATTAAAAGCTAGATTGTATTTACCATAGACCTGATTCCCTCTTGGCTTTTAGATGTAGTTGCTAAGCATTTCCTTTTCCTGTCTCAGACACCACTACATGCTTTTGTTTTCTCTTTCACCACTTTGAAAGTTTTGGCTCAGTTTTTTAAAGAAGCTTTTTCATTCAGTCTTGGACTGAATGAAAATCTGCAACTCAAGTCTCAATTTTGGTTATGACAAAGTCAGTTTTATGTTGATTTTTATATTAATATTCACATATTGATGTGTTCTGTTCTGTTCAGTGGCATTCAGCTGACTGGTTTTTCTGCCATAATATGTATTTGGTACCAGGAACAGCAGTTAGGTTTAAGCTAAATTTGACTCTTGATGGTCATGATATGTGATGCGCTGATTCAGAAAGAACACAACCAAATCTCAAAGCCACGATGTGTTTCCTTGGCTCTGCTCACCTGTTCATGGGTGACAGGAATGAGTCTGTGTTTGGAAAGTTCTCTCATGACGTTGAGGTCTGTCCTCATGTCCAGCTTGCAGCCCACCAGCACCACTTTGGCACTGGGACAAAACTCCTGTGTCTCACCTTGCCACTGTGAATCAATGGAGACACACATCAGCACATAAAAGCATCTTAAATAAAAGAACAGAAGATAATACCAGTTTGTGTTTTATTAAACTTGTGTGCTGATCTGAGATCTTCAATTAACAACTTTGAGAGAGTTTCAAAGTGTAATCAGTTGCATCTACATACATTATTTTAAGACACAAAATCATACATCATACAATCAAAGCATTTCATTTTGTTTTACCACACAAGGATAATGTAAGTTTGACAGCAGTTAAAGCTGTTAAATTTAAAAGTAAAATTTATTGATGTATGGAAGCTAGACGTCTTCCAAAAACAAAAAAAGAAAATCTCCCCTATTCCCTCCATTGCTTTCTGCCACATGTCATGCTATAGACACACTTTCTCTAATTTCCATAATCTTCATGGCGGTTGAAACGTGGAGGGAATGTGAGCAGTGAACTCACTGAAGAAACCACAGTTCCAGTAAAGTAGTTCCTATTTTAGTTCTCCAACTTTAGGTCCAAAAGAATTTTAAAAACTTGGCATAAATCCCGCTTCTGTCTGAAAATCGCATACATGAAACTGCTCTCAGCATGCGTGATATATTAATTGTAACCCTCAGGTCACTTGACAGAAATATACTTCTCATCAGAAAAGACATGGAAACCATCTTCATTAGACCAAAGTGCAGAAACAGCACTGAGAAACGAAACAATACATCTTTTGCTACTTTGCTATGGCTTCTTGTTGTTTTGTTTGCTTCTTCATGAGCTCACAACAGCACAATGCGCACGGACATAGCAAATCTAGAAAAGACGGACAATGCTGATTACAGAGCACAGATGTGACTTGATCTATGAAGGGTCCTCTCTCTTTCTGAGATGCATTCATTATCTCCAAACATTATGGCACAAGCAGCCACTTTGAGCACTGATCCTCCATTTGTTCTCCCTCACAAAGCGATCTTTTCACCCAGATGCTCGTGTCACTACTGGCTCCAGCGTATTGGGATGGCGGTTGTGCAGAGCCGTTGTCTTTCAACAGGCCTCACTGCGGCGCAACTGGTGAATGGCAGCAATTTAGATGAGTCACAAAGGCCCATGGGAAGAGCGGTTCATTGTTTGCGATAATGTAAGGATTGGTAAAAGCTTTGTCAGATTAAGAGCAGAATGGGAGCAGTCGGAGCTGAGAGTCCTGGTTTATCAAAGGGTGAAAATGGAGGCTTGGTATTTTCAGTGACTTTGCTGACAGTTTGGTGCATGTCCTTAAGAAAAATTTCACACAATCAGCCATTTTCACACTCCATGTATAAGTGTTTCATCCAAAAATAAATGTGCTGAAGAGGGTGACATTTTCAAAATATGCATATCGCTCGTCGCTGCCAGTAAAAATCATGTCTGTCCCAAAAAAAAAAGCCTTGTTTTAAGCTTGATTCCAATGCACATCTAAACATCTGGAAAGCCCCAGAGATAGAGGAATTTTCTCATCCCTTAAAGGAGCACGTAATTTATCACATTTATTGAAGGGGGGGGGGGGNAGGGTTAAGTAGTAATTCTGAGAGTTGGAATCACAGATTTTAAGCTTTTCATTCACAAGAAATACTTCCATTACGTCGAACAGATAGATAAAGATGAAGATACAAATGTTATGAGAAAAAGTGTGAGAAAATGTCAGTTCTCAAAGAAAGAGTTGATGTGAAGAAAAATGGGTCAAAGTTTGGTATAGAGGGGAATAACTAGTGAGATTAGGGAACAGAGAGAGAGATGAGAGATACAGAGATAACATGGCAGATTTAAAGAGTCGTAGTAGAGATTGAAGAGAACAAAGGAAACAAAAAGGAAAAGTGAGGAGTATTTTTTGCAGCTTAGCAATGATGAGAAAAAAGAGGCTTCTAAAAGACAAATTGGAGGGTTGGAGGCTGAAAGCTGTCAGACAGAAGTTGCAGATGGAAAATAAGTTTAAAAGAAACATGTCAAAGTAAATGGAAACGACTAAAAGTAAAAATTAAAACATGTATATTAAATGCCCAAACGCTTGCATCTGAATGCTTGTTGTTTAGTACTTTTTTGTTTTGTAGAGCGACGCCTCCAACGTGTCACTCTGGCATCCCGGGCATGCATTGTGAGAGCGTTACATTCACCACGATTAACAAGAGAAGCTTAGGGCATCTCTTAAAGTCAAAGTTCAAGTTAGCTCTCAAATGGACCCCCAGTTGATGTGAGAATTCATCCACCATAAAAGATACGAGTTAAGTCTGGCTTTGATGATGTCAATAATGAGTGATGGCGTTGAGTGCAGGAATGTCCCGAAAGGACGAGTCGACAGAAACTTGACGTCCTGAATGTGTCGCACTTACAGATTTGTTATTTTCTGAATTTATCTTAATTAGGTATTGATGTTTGAAAATTAACTGTTTTTGTTTTCATGATCCATTATGATTAGTGTTGTCAGTTTTCTAATTAAACAGTGTTACTCAGCAGTGAAAATGTGAAAGCAAAGGTCAGATTTATCCACATTAACGCCCAACTAATATTGGACTTTTGAGACTGATATCATGTCAATGTCTGTGAGTGAGAAAATTCTGAAAATGATTTATGTGTAGCAGTTTTTTAGGTGACAATGTAGAATATAAACAGTTTTTTTTTTTTTTTTTTTTTTGCCAAGATTCTTAAGATGTGGATATTAAAACCTGACTGCAGTACAAAGGGAGAATATTTTAGTTAAATAATAAATTTTATTTTCAAAGATAACAAGGACAGCAAAAATAGATAACACAACACTCACACTTTCAAAAATGCAGAAATACAACAAAAAATAAACCTGAATTAAGAAAAAGAAGAGTTAAATATACATAAAAATGCAGCTTGTAAAATATTTATGTATATTACGTATGCATGACACCACCACATCTGCAGAAAGCAAATACAAGCTGATTTAATTGGTTTGTCAGTATATTAGTTGAGGTTATATGAAACTCATGTAATAAGTTAATTTTTACTGGATGCAGAATTTTTTTGATTTCATTAGAAGTGAAAAAAATTAAAGGACCATACCACCCATTTTGCATGTTTGAGCCTAATATATTCAATTTTCATACACGTAAAGTTACTGACAGTCATTTCCCAAAGCTAACGGAACAGTGAATTTACTTTTTTTTTCCTACCTTCCAGACCGCCATTGGTTTCAGTTCATTCTGATACGCCATTAAAATCAACTTGTTGACACTTGAAACATTCTTGAGATAGATAATCCATCATCGTGAACAACACATGTATTCAGGTTTTTTTCGAGGTTATGTAATTTTAGTGTTTAAGCATGATAAAAAATGCAGAGTGTATGTACGTCTCCACTGGGGAATATAGTCCCAAAAGAAGACCTGCATTTATCGAAAAATTTAAACAACTGTGACTTCATAACTTTGCGTAACTATTAGCAGGCGAAACATTGATTTTTAAGGTGGGTGTATTGCTTCAGTATTTGATTTTGAAAGATTAAGAGGTTTTGCAAAATATCAGCAAAGCTGAAATACGGTTTTATCCTTTGGGAAATGGTTGTCAGTAACATAACGTGTGTGAGAATTTACTATATTAGTCTCAAACATGCAAAATGGGTGGTATGGTCCTTTAAGAAAATCGTAATTTTGAGATTGCCCTGCGATAAAATGTTCCTTTAAAAAAAAGTCTCAAATGTGGTTAATTAAAAAGCAAATTAAACAAGGTTACATCAGTGTAAAAGTAAAATGCAGAAGCTGACATTCATCTGTCACTGACCTTTTTCAGCACACTGTCCAGTGTCTCTGGACGGCTGATGTCAAAGCAGATGAGCACAGCGTCCGAGTCAGGATACGCTAGCGGCCGCACATTGTCATAATACGCTGAACCTGCAGACAGAAAGATAAAACACACGAACATAACCAACTTTTCCAAAAGAATTCCTGCATAATTCAGTTACTTTGCTTAAGAGTTTACTTTTGTTCCACAGAATGAGTCATTACAGTTCACTTCTGGCTGTAATTGCTATGATTAGATGTAATTACCAGGCACTAACCCACTCTTAACTTCAGTGGGCGTGATTCATTGCTTTTGAAATGAACATTTGGGCCTCATACATAACCCGTGTTAGTCTGACACCCCTGAACAGACAGACATGTGACAGTGATATAATAAATGTCGCACACAAAGCGTCACCTGGTATTTCAGAATGGCGTGTTTTTTCGCCTGGGGCCCACTCTGAATTAGCCATTGTGACTCAGGCGAGGGGACACATTCCTACTCAGGGGAAAACATTCCCTTTGCATTTTCCTTATTGTCTCCAATACTGCGTCCTTTTGTCACCATACACAGGGCTCAACAAAAAAACACTGGAGGGAAAATTCCCATAACCTGGCTGACTCTCAAACTTAAAAACACACTGCTGGAATCTTTTGCATACATACTTTTTATTTACCAAACACTGAAGCAGACCCTTAAAATAAAATTCATTTTTAACAATCTGAGTCTCATTTTTTGTATTTTTGACATTCCAAATATCAATAAATATAACACACACTGTATTAAGCAAACTGTGGTTTTACTTAGCTTTAATATCAATTTTGGTCAAAGTAAAAACAGAAATAACTTTGCAAATTTTAATGGGCATTTACAACTTATGCAGTAAATTTAACATTCACCTATGTGTTTTTACTTTCAAAAGGAAAGGGTTAGATTAGTGGTTCTCAAACTGTGGTGCTGGTACATAAAGCACCTCCTTAATGGTACACCGAGTCACCCTGGAAATGTCTGCAGCGAATCAAAACAATTGAAATCTCAAATTATTTTCTTGTAGAAAATTAGTCACAAATGAAATGGGTTTCATTAAGAAATAGTTTTTTTTTTGTTGTTGTTTTTTTTTTAAATTATGCTTCTCCTTTGATTAAGAATTAGATTTTTCTTTTGGTTGGAAATATGTAAAGCCCAATAATCCATGTGCACCATGCGCTCTTGGTGGGCACATGCCAAAAACAGCCATATTCGCGCTAATTTCGCTGTTATTCCTGTCAAAATGTGGCCCAAAACAAAATGTGTGTGTATGTGTGTGCACGTGCATTCAAATGTGTTTAGTTGATCAAAATGGCAAGCTAAAGGCTGCAACCTTTCTTTCCCCTGTGTTTCTGATTGATTCCTGCTCCTAGATTTCACATACACATACACACACATATGTTCACACACTCACGCAAACACAGACTCACACTTATAACAGCAGATGAAACCTTAACATACGCAGCAAACCAGGATGATTCACGCAATGAGAGGAGAAGGGAGCTGGGGGGAGTTGAAGTGTAACCAACAGTCCTCATAAACCACCTGCGGTCTCCTCAGCTTCCACACAAACCCACTGAAGCAGCTCGAGCAGCTGTGGCTCAGCTTCACGCTGTCAGCAGAGCAGCTGTCATCAAATACCACCTTAAAAGTTTTACACGCATAGTGTATGCAACAACGCAGAGCATGTTCTTTCTGCTGTTGCAGTCCAAAATTTGTATATCAATGCTAACATCTGCGCAATATCACACGTTTCCAGTAGGGGCATTAAATGAAAAATTCTACAAAACATGCAACGACCATTCAAGAAGTCATCTTCCTTGGGGAAAAAAATATAATTATTAACTAAATTTGGTTAAAGTTTGCGCTGAACTTCTCCTCTACGAGCAATTTATGAAACATGACAAATTTTAGACAGTTTTTCTGTGTCTCTACGACTCCTATTGCACAACTGGCCATTTGACGATGGGAATCTCTCTTTAAATTGCCTCTCCTGAAGTTTCTTCCAGTTTTATTTTTATTTTTAATACGATAAGGTTAGTTTTTAGGGAGTTTTTCCTCATCTTCATAGAGAGCTTGGGCTGGGTCGGGAACCAGTGCAGTGCAGGCCTCTAAAGCCCTTTGAACCATTTGTATGTGATATGTGGCTAAAGTTGTCTTCTGAATGTTACTGCGCACCAGATGAACAATTCAGACAGAAAACAGTCGAAAGATAATTGCTGTGAAAAAAAATGAGATATGTTACAGGAAAAGATCGTTTTAATCTGCATTTCAATTTGAGATCTTATTCTGGGTCTACCTGAGGCCATGCAAAGTAAAGTAAATCTAGGCGATGGGATAGGATGCCGTAAAAGAAGTCATTTGCAGAGCTGCTTAGCGAGCACTTTTGCGAGAACACCAGACCTATATAGGCTACAGCTATGAAGAGTAATGTCTCCTGGTCAGCTGCTATCATTAGTGCTGGCGCCAACTGCTGCAAAACATCTGCCCACATATACAATATACGCTAATTGTTTTCAGTTCATGTATCTGAACACTGTCTGCCTTTGAATGTATAATCATGTTGGCCGGCACCAATTTGACTACTTTTAACCAAAATAATTCTAATTAGTTGGATATTAAGGATTTGACCTACAAATGGGACATGTGTCAGCCATCAACACAGGAACAAAGAAAAAAAAAATCAATATGACAAATTAGCCACAAATTAGCATTGCAATGATACTGTACATTTTGTAGGCAGAATGCTGAAACAGAACATCAATTCATCACAAGTTTGAGGATAAAATGTGCACCAGCAAAACTCTGTTGCCTGGTTTTCTTGACTTTGTGTTTATTCTGTGTTGAGATCAAGCCAATTACAGCACGTTCCTCCCAGATTTTTCCCAAGGCGAGGAGAGTAAAAAANAAAAAAAAAAAAAAAAAAGGCAAAATGCTGAATAATAACTTGCTGAAACTCTATAATAATGCTTTAATGTAACTATAAATGATTCAACTTTATGCTGCTGCTTTTTTTTAAGGAGAAATAATAGTGGTGGTAAAGTATTCGCCATAAAAGCCAGAACACATTACAACAACATGGCCGCCAAATTATTCTGCAAATGTTTCCACATAAAACCTTTTTATGAGAGCTGTCCGTGGTGCTGATCAGGCTGTACGTTTCTGAACTGTTGCTAAAGTTCATGCAGAGAACGATCTGAGCTTCTCCTGTTTTATCTTGCCATATCATATTGTTCGTGATATTGATATAAATTGTGTATATGATAAAAAAAAATGTGTCTCATTTTTATATTGATATTGCCACGTGATGCCCTGTCAGTGAATTCTCCGCGCCACCCTTTCTCTTTGTCTAAGCGCCAAGAAAATTATGAAAGAAAACAATTATGTTTGCTTAGTTTAAGTTAATTTTAATTAATATTGTGTTTTGCAGTGCAAAGGCCACCGACTGCCCCACCAATGGCTGCGGCCCACTGGGAAATTACCGCCTCTCCCAATGGCCAATCCAACTGTTTTAATGTATGATGTTAGCTTAGCCACTGTACTCGCTTCATGAAGTTCTTCACCTCAACCGTAGACTTGTGGCAGACTTCAGAGTCATATTTAAGCTTATAAATGCAGCATATAAGTGCAATGTCATAACCTGCCAAAGATCAGCTATTAAGCCATCATGTGTAATTTTGCTGCATTTTAGCAATACCGAGGAGGTTGGAATGATGTTGTAAATGTTTTCTAGATGATTTTTGGGTGATTTTATTGAAGGTGTATCCTGTGCGAAACATGATTATTATGCTCACCTGGCTTACAGTTTTGTAATGACGCCACTGAGAAAAACTGAAATTAAAGTTGCCTTTTGTCTGTTTGGCAGGTTCACAATCATTATCACATCATTTTGTTTGTAGAATACTGAGAAATGCATTAATACTTGAATTCTGCTGCACTAGTTTTCAGAAAACTAAATTCCTTCTTCTTTATAAGCATGAACTCACTGGTACACACACATGCACACATGCACACTAGCCTCAAGGTTCCATGATGTCAGCTAATCCGTGTTCAGCACCAGAGCATCAGCTAATGTTTATTGATCTGTGAGCTTTCTGACCTGCTCTGGGACCTGTAGCATGATGCCTCTCGTGGGAAGATTCCTGCTGTTGTAGCAAAGCAAAAACAAATCTCAGCCCATCTGTCACTGTCAAAATCAAAGATTAGACTTATAGACTACACTTCCACCCCTATAATACCCACATTTATTAGTTAAAGGGAAATATTAGCATCATGTATGCCTGGTTTGTATTTTCAACAACCATGTAACAAAACTTTCAGAATTTGATGAAATGTTTGAAATTTACTCATTTTAAAGTAAAATATGGTTAATTTACAGTGTCATCACTATTATGAAATTATGCCGTCCTGCCTAAAAAAGAAAATACCTGGATGGACTGAATGAATTATAAACCAGTTTTAAGTCTGTGAAGTTGTTTTTCATGCAGAGTGAAAATATATTTGGCAGAAAATTTTTCATGTGATGGAAGAAATGAGACATATTACGCTGTTTGGAATTTCCCTTAATTGTGTGATGTAATATGGAACATGTTAAACAAAGCTTTGTTTTGGATTAGTCCTTTAATTCTGTAACATGTTGATGACAACAGAAGCAGATAGATGCACCCATGAAGTACAAAGCCAGTGAGTGTTGTTGCTGTTGTCACTCAGTGTGCACAGTAGTGCTGCAGCAAGGGAGAGCAGAAGCAGATCAGTGTTTTGTTTTTTGGGGGGGTTTTTTTGCACATGAAAGCATTGCAAATCTTTCAAAATAGGCAGCTAAATGTAAATAAGAGCAATGGTGTGTGTGCATGTGTGGTTGTGTGTGAGAGAGTAAGAAAGAATTCAGTAATTCAGTATTCTGGGAAACTGCAAAATTCAGGAAGGAGGGAAGGATGGAGGAGAGGTTGGGAGGAGAGATTTTTATGAGATGTAGCACTTTAGCTATTTTCTTACATCCAGATTTTGATGTCCAGACTCAGGTCAGAAGAGACTAACCAAGAGACGGATAACCCTATACAATTAACCATGAGAAAATTTCCCAGATTTATAAGCCGACATCATTTGACTGTGTAAATGTATTCCAGACCATTGTGGAAATTCAGCCTTGAGGGTGTAAGATTTTGAATAAGAATTTGTGGATGAACCACCTCTTAATGAGTGCCACAGGGCTGGTTTCTTAATTATCAAACACAGGGAGACATACAGTCTAAAGCTTGTTCAGGGTTTCTTATGTCTCATTTTCTCTTTTTGTCTGAACCTGTAAATCGCATTATTAAACCCCTGTCTGCTTCTTTTTTTTTTCTTTTTTTTTTTTGATTCCTTTCATTAGTCAAGTTAAAAGCTTTAGGGTAGGAGAAACAAAAAATATCCATCCCTTTTCCGAAGGAACACACATTTTATGTGCACAAAATTAATATTAATTCATCACTTTGACATTTTTGTCTACTAGCTTAATGTCATTTGTGTCACATTTGACACATGATTTTGTTAGACTTTGACATCATCAACATCATCAGTTATTGACCAAAACGCCTATTATATTGTATCTACAAAAATAAAAAAAAAAAAGTTCCAGTCTAAATCCTGTTGAGTTAAGTAAATGCCTCATGTATCAAATATGATACAAACAAAAAAAAAAATAGATTGTTTTTTTTTTTGNAAAAAAAAAAAAAAAAAAAAAAATCATAATTTTCTGATAATTATTCCATGGGTCAGGCTTTACAGGGCTTTAAAAAAATCCTGTTTGTCACAGTCACACAGCTCTTTTTTCTTAAAATTCATCCAGAGGGAAAATAAACAGCAAAATGCAAAGCCACTGAATATATAAATAATACCATCCACAGTGGGAGACGTGGAAACAATTGGACAGTCTGGTCATTCAGATGACAACACGGTGATTATCATGCTGTAATAGAGTCCACTCACACTCACAAACACTCAACATGGCTAATCACACAGCGTACATGCATACACACTTTCAGACACCCTGCAGAGACACTCTTCAGTCTGACGCTGTGCACAATCACATTTCAGAGCTACGCTTTCTTTAAACATAAAATGTGTCTGATGCATCTTTTCTGTTTTTTCTCATTTAGTTTGCAGATTTTGCTGTTGTTTAGTGCTGGGAAATGCATTAAAAAGCCTGTTGATCAATTAGAGAATGAAATCAGATTAAAATTGTGCGTTTCATTTTGTTGGTGAGGTGACACTTTTGTTTCGATTTCAATTACAGATTGTACTTTTAAATTCTGTTCTTCCCTGAAAACAAAAGCAAACTCACTAAAGTGCAATATTATAAGGATGTTACAGATAAATGGTATATTTTCATGTCATAAAAAGAAGGAAGGCCAGAAGGAAAAAACTGAGTAAAAATGAAAGGAGAAGGGGAAAAACAAAAGGGAAGAAAGGAAGGAAGGAGATATTTCTTGGCTTTATCTCAAGTTGAATGTAAAATTTAAATATCCAAGTAACTAAATACATAATGAAAACTATAGTGTTTCCAAGTCCTGGTACCTGGCAACTTTACTTAAGTGCAGTATTTGTAAAAATGTACTTAGTAACTTTGTGCCTCTAGTGTGGGTGAAATGTAATTACAAAACTTCTGGAAAAGAGCTGAGTATAATCAGATTTATCCAGTCTGATTAACGTGTTACAATTCTGGAACAGTCTGAATTCCAGCAATGCTCGAGTCTGTGTGATGTTCTGGCATATTTCTAACTCAGTAGGCAGAGAGAGAGAGAAGCACTGCAGGGTGCACCCTTCCCCTCAGATCAGCAATAATCCTGCCGGATTCCCTGAAATTAATGACAGACTAACATCTGGGCTTCTGCTCTTATCATTAAAACTCCTCCTTTCCTGTTGTGCTTTAATATGGCGCCGACTTCAGGGGAGGCTTATGTTTGACTGTGCAGCTCTGATAGGTTCAAACCCAGCGAAAAGCTCAACTCTGGGTTTTCGTGAGATTTTTTTTTTTTTTTTTNTTTTTTTTTTTTTTTTTTAGATTTTGGAGAGGAGTCTTAAGGCCCCAGTGTGCTTCAAGACATTGAAGAAAAGATGAAAGAACACACCTTTGAACATGTCCTATAGCACTGCATCAGTTTAGCCTTTAAAGGACCATACCTGCCATCTTGCATGTTTGATATTCAATTTTCATACACATAACATTACTGACAATCATTTCCCAAAGAATACTATTGGAACGGTAAGTTTAAAAAAAAAAAAAAAAAAAAAAATTCCTATTTTCCAGATCACCATTGGTTTCAGTTCATTCTGGTACACTATTAAAATCAACTTCTTGTTACTTGAAATGTTATTGGGATAGGTAATCCATCATCGTGAACAAGATGTGTATTTCGGTTTTTTTGAAGTTACGTAATTTTAGTGTTTTAGTGCAATAAAAAGCGTGGAGTGAATGTTTGTCTTCACCAGGGAATATAGTCCCAAAAGAAGACCTGCATTTATCGAAAAATTTAAACAACTGTGATTTCGTAAGGCTGCGTAACTATTAGCAGATGAAACATCGATTTTTAAAGTAGATGTATCGCTTGAATATTTGATTTTGAAAGATTAAGAGATTTTGAAAAATATCAGGAAAGCTGAAATACGGTTTTATCCCTTGGGAAATATAGTTGTCAGTAACATAACGTGTATGAAAATTGAATATATTAGGCTCAAACATGCAAAATGGCTGGTATGGTCCTTTAAGNGTGTATGAAAATTGAATATATTAGGCTCAAACATGCAAAATGGCTGGTATGGTCCTTTAAGAGCTGTCTTTTGTCTTTTCGAATTCTGATTCCTCCCCTGGCCGTAATTGCTCCAAATATCACATGACTTGCTGCATCATTGATGAGGGGGTCAGTGGCCAGAGCTCAACCTGCCATATGATATTTGGACCAATTACGATCAGGGAAGGTATCAGAAGTAGAAAAAAAAGACATATTTTTGCTTTCAAAGTTCTATTTTTTTTTTTTTTTTTTTTNTTTTTTTTTTTTTTTTTTTTAAATGAGCGTGTGCATGTTCATGACTCATCCAGACTTTCTGGCTCTGAGACAGACCACTCAGATACATGTGCAGACAACATGTCCCCCTGAGAATGAGGATGGAGACGCATCTAGGCCATTGATTTTCAATGCACCTGGGGTCGTCTAATGGGCTGCCAGAAGAGAATCGGAGCAGGCTGACTGGAGCTCAGGCTCAAGTAAACCCACAGACACTCATTTAGTCCTGCTGTCACTGACACACACACACACACACACACACACACACACCTCTGAGCACTTTGACACTCCAGTCCTCCAACTTATATCTTTCTCTCTTCTCTATTTTTTCAGTTTCCTAGTCACACTCATACACACATCTGCACACGATTTGTAGACAACTCCACCCGCAACAACACCTTGACTAAAACCCCTCTTCCCCACTATCTGCACTTATACCCATAAAGCCTCCGAAACGCTTTAGCGCACCAAACNCCCCTCTTCCCCACTATCTGCACTTATACCCATAAAGCCTCCGAAACGCTTTAGCGCACCAAACTGATTTCTCCACTCATTTTCTTTCATAGAGCCAGGTGCCACTCACACAGATGTGATGATGGATGGATGAATGGATGGATGGATGGATGGATGGATGAGCAGTGCGAGAAGACTGATTTGTGTCTGTTTCTGTATCTATATGTAAGTCGTATATACATATATATATATATGTATATATATATATATATAATATATATATATATATATATATATATAGGCAGCAGCATGTGTATATTGAGATTGTGTTTGCTGCCTGGAGGACAGAAACGTTCCTTCCTCTCTCTCGTTGTTTTCAAACGTGACGCTGCATGTCGAGCCAGTTGTTTTGACTTCTCTTACCTCACATTTTCGCACACTCAGCTGCAAAACCTGTGTGTTTTGGTGGCTTGTGTTTTTGTCATAAGAGTACCCTCCAGGCACGAAACTACTTTTTTCATTCAGCCAGCCACAGAGGATAATCGAGAGAGTATTTCATCAATTTCTTTGCAGCAAAAGAAAACACACTGGTCCTTCATGAAAGCAGCAAAGAGAATTAACAGCTTTATTATTTTTGTTTCCAGAACACAAACAAAATACTTCTGAGAATTTTAGCTTTGTTGAAAGAATAAAATTTACCTTTCGGACATATTCATTACTAACATTTTAGAATGCAAAGGTCATCCTCGATCTTATTTTATTTTACTTCGTGACCTTTCTAAGCCGTATTTGAGTGAAATAGTTGATAATAGACCAGAACAAAGGCTTTTGAACAGTCAGAACAACTGAAACACTTGGTCCTTGTGGGCAATCAATGCCAGAGGCAAGAGCAAAGCCAGTGATTTAAAAAAAAAAAAAAAAAANTTTTTTTTTTTTTTTTTTTTTTGTTCTCTCCTGTGCACATTTCCACGTTACCTCATGTTTGATGCCAGCAGCTTTGATGCCCAGAAACAGACCAGTCAGTGGTACCATTTCTGAGATGGCTATGTCTTTTTTTTTTTTTTTTTTTTTTTTTTGTCACAACAAAAATGATAGTTAAGAGTGAGCCATGAAAGGCCAGGATGCACTGAGGAAAGGATGAAAGCAATAGTGGATATTTGGGGAAAAGAAAGATTGAGTGAGAAATGAAACAAGAACCAGAAAGACAGATGGAGAGATGGTGTTAATCAAGTGCAAGATGGTGGAGAGGGCACTGCAGAGATACAGCAGGAGTCCTGACCTTTACTTAGACCAGAGAGAGAGAGAGAGAGAGGGAGTGAGAGAGGCTGGTGAGATGTTGGCAGACTGGACATGAAAAACAAAAATTTAAAGCAGGAGGACTCAAGCAAAGAAGTGCAGCAAGAACCAAACAGAGACATAAAAGCAGTGCTGGAGATGAGATTTGAAAGCTTTTCAAGGCTCTCATCTCAAAACTGAACATGATTTTACTCGGTTGTGGCAATTTGCTTTTCTTTTCATGGTGATTTGACGCAACAATCCTTTAATGATTCCACAAAGTCCAATACATTATATGTTTTTAAAATTTTTCAATCTTTTTTTTTTAGAAATATGAAGAGTATGTGTTGAACATTGTTAAAATTGCAAAACATTGAGGTTTACACCTACAGAAATATAGCCAGTAAGTCAAAGATACTGAATTGTTCTGGAGTGTTCCTTGTTTTTATTTATTTATTTTATGTTTACATCCATAACATGTTTATATTGACATGTACAGTAACAATTTAAGGGTCTACAGACCTGGTGAGATACACACCTATGAAGTACCAGGCTAGCTAACCTGGCCAATCAGCTGACCACTCAGCTCACTAGCCTATCAGCTGACCAATCAGAAGAGAGGGGCTTTTCCGCAGGAGGGCCTTAAGAGACAGTAGCTAAAACTGCTGGTTTTCACTCAGTATGCACATTGTTTTTTGCACATCAAAGCATTGTAAAGTTTGCAAAATAAACCCCTAAATGAAACTAATACTAAGGAAATCTGTGTATTTCCCCTTCTCAGAGATATTCCAGAAGCTTTTTTTTTTTTTTTTTTTNTTTTTTTTTTTTTTTTTTACAAAAGACAATTGAGCTAATTTGAATAATTTGTTATGTACAGAATTAATTTTCAACATTAGCATTTCCATTTATTCTGCATTTGCATACAAGTCATCATACTGTATAATAGTTCTCCATTTGTGGCTAATGTAAATTTAAAAATGAAATAAAGTTTCAGCAATCTTAATAAACATCCCACTCCATTTCAATTAACAGAGAAACTGATCAACTAACCTTTGTTCTAATTTATGAACAATACAACTGCAGTGTTGGTCTTAAACTGGAGTTGCGTTGTTCTAACCTCCAGAAGTGGAATCATTAAAAGAAAGAAAGATAGCAGAGGGATTAGAAAAAAATGAAAGGGGAATAGAAAGGCTGAAGAGGGAATTTAGTTTAGCTGGAGAAAAGAAAAAAGAGAAATAGCAGTTAAGGCATGATGCAGAGAAGGAGAGTATGTAAGGACATAAAGAAAGGAGGGCGGAGGTTGAAGGCACGGTGGGTGGTGCACAGAGATGGAGAATGGATGAGATGGGGGCAAGTGTTTGGTCACACAGCAAGAGCCTGATTAATTAAATCCACTGTTTGTTTCTCCGGCTCAGAGACTTGATCTGGCACTTTTCCTCACACTCTCTCCTCTCTGTGAGATTCTCCAGCACTCAGCATGCTCCTTCTCTTCTTCTCCCTCTGCCTAATGTCAACTCCTCCTCTTTTATCTGCACAGGAGCTCAGGCTTTGCATCTTAAAATCTATGACTTGTTGTTTTTGTGTCTGTATTTGCAACTTTTGGTGCTCTGGATCTCTTAAAGCTCTTTCTGGATAAATCTGACACAAACATGTTTAACACATAGGAACACGTCCAACACACTCCTTCAGTGTCAGTTATATGTGAGGCTCAGAGTTTCTTTTTTTTTCTTTTTTTCAGATTTTCACTAAAACCATACCCAGAAAACTAATCTGATTAAAAAGATTTTCACCGGGATTTTATTTTCCCGTGCACAAGAAAATTGTTTTTTCCTGCTGTGAAAAAAATGTCACTGTATGTTTTCAGCAAACAAGGTCTTCTAGTGATGAGAGCAGATCACCAAGAAGAAAGAGAAAAGTGATAGGAAAATGCACATGTGCTGTGAATAATGTACCAAAATTCTCCAAAGAAAAGAATTTAATTGTTCAGAAGTCAATAGTTACTTTTTCTAGTATGATTTTCACCCAGATTTACATTTAAACATTTTTACTCAAAGTTTTTACCTTTTTTTTAGCCCAAAAAAGTCAAAAAAAATGAACTCACAAATTACTCTTTAATTCCAGCCTTATTCAAAGCTTTCCCCAACTTTTCAGGATTTCAGACTTTTCAGCTTTATTCCCAATTTCAGGGTTTTTCCTGATTTTATGGTGTTATTCCTGAATGTTCTAGACAATTCTGACTTTTGTAGGACAATATTTAATAATATACTTTTAATTAACTGGCCTTATCTTCTGTGTATATATACAGTACAGTGTGTCTGTGTGTGTGTGTGTGTGTGTGTGTGTAAAAATCTCACTAATTCTAATTAATTAATTAACTGTGATCATTTCAGATACACAACAAAACTGTAGCAACACGATACAACAAATTTTTCTTACACACACACACACACACACACACCATACTGGGCACACACATCACACTGAACACAAACAAACATTCGCCTGGCTGGCTTTTATGCATGCCTGCACATGCCTCTGAATACATGCGCACGCACGCACTCACGCACGCGTGCACGCACACACACACACATATGCATAGAGTTGAGTCATTAGTAAGAAAAGCAGGTAGCAGAGGGAGTTAGTGATGTAGCGATGCACCGCTCTCCTGAGACAGACCCGGAATAGCTTGCAGTTTTGCTGGGAGGCAAAGAGAGCGTCTCATCTTTTCTCCTGCAAGGGTCAGACACGGATCACCCTCCATAAACTAGATAATTCAAAATCTAGAACTTGACAAAAATCCTATTAATTATACTTTGCCCTGGTACTGCTAAGGTCCCTTTTTCACTTTTTACCACTAAAATGACTCTGCCAGTGGCCAAGATATATAGAAATAAATTTTTTTCTTTTTATATATGGAGACGTTTTCATGAAGATTTGCTGAGTGTGCAGTCTCGTTTTCAGAAACACCTTGAGTCATATTCATGAAGATACACACATTCATACCTGGGAGCAGTATGTCCACAATGTTCTGCTTCTGTTAAGAACAAAAACCTACAATTTAACCCTGCAAGTTTGGGCTAAATTCCTGTAATGATGAAAAATCTACATTTTTTGATTCATCAAATGAACATTACTGATATAAACAAGCATTCAACAGCAACAAAAATCATTAATAACCTAGATTTAGTCATTGTCTGGTGCAAATCTGTGTAATAAAAGACCTGTCAGTCACTGTGGAAGTGATAGCAGCTTCCAACCCTGCGTTTAGCCTTAATGTTTACATTCAAATCACAGATTGTACCTTTGAAATGACATACAGTCACACGCCACACACAAATACATGAATTCATGTTTGTGCATTGCAGTAAATGACTGTTTAAGTGTTGCAGGCTGTAATCGTTGTGTGCCGCACAGCTCTGTGGGAGAAAGGTGTGTGAAACAACCAACAATTCCAGTGGGTGTTGTTCAAACACAGAGGAATGGCCTCACCCACTGCTGTCCCCAAACCAGCAGGCAGCAACCGCCTCAGAAACACACTCATCACCTGCAGCTTGTCTAGCTGGTCTGTGTGTCTGTCTCCATGCGTTCAGATGTGTGAGCGTCAGTTGTAGGACATTGTTATGTAAGGTGGAAATGAAGTGTGAAAGGGCCAGGAGGGCAATCAGCAGTCAAAGGAAGAGAGTTAGACTGAAAGAATCTTACTGTTGGAGCTTCACACACTTAAGCCAAGAATATGAAGCGTTTCAACTCTGCAAAATACTCAGTGTAAACTTAATTCCTGTCTAAAAAAAAAATCTACGTATGACAGTATTTTCTATCCACACACCAGAGGTTTTTAACAACCTACATTAACAGAATGAATAAACAAACAACTGGATCAACTGGAAAAGTTGTCAAGTGACATAACTTTGGTGGAAGAAGTACACAAGTCCTTTACTTCACACACACTTTCTCACACTGTATACAACTATTGCTTCTACGTTTCTACCACTATAATCTCATGATAATTAAGAAAAACATACAGACAAAACCCAAATGTGTCTTACCTGAAGTGTCCCACATGTTCAGCTCAATCCTCTGCTTGTCGATCTCAAAACTGGCTGTGTAATTCTCAAATACCGTGGGAACGTAATTCTGAAATCAGATACGAGTGGCTCAAATTAGATCAAAGCTGACGGGTTTATCGTTCATAACACATCATCAAGGGGCAGTCAGATAAATACGTGTGTGTTAAATCCAGAGATGTGGGTTAAAATGGTTGGATTTCATAATCAACAGCTTAAAGATGTATCTTTTTTTTTTTAACAAAAAATTTGTTAATTAACAACATATGTTACATCGGAATGTGCTATCAACACGTGTTACTAAAATGCAAATTTATGTTCTAAAGACACATGAAATTCTCGATTAGAATTATGTACATACATTTAAATTGTTCATTTCTAGTGTTCGAATTGTGTAAATTTACAATATCAATATTACATTTTACATTTGTTCTTGATAACTTCATCAAGACATGTATGTCGTCTTCATGTCTTCATCCTTTTATAAAATATGTAGTCTAGTCGCTAATCTTCATAACAATGTTTTGTTTTATCGTGATTGTTGGAGTTTTTAGAATTTTTCGGATTTTTCATATTTTCTTCTTCTGACCTTCAAAAACACAAAATAGGCATTCGGTAAGTTGCTAAAAGGCACTTCGGCACACTGTTTTTGTGTTTAAACCAGTGCTGTGGCATTCACAGATCCAACACACCGACCCAAGGCTGCATCCACCGGCTGCGCTATGCGCAAAAGAGCGCAGACCTCCGGTTCTTGGTGCTGCCGCTGCACAGAGCAGCAGGACACCAACCGTAAACGAAACACAAATAGTCTGGTTTATTCGTCCTGTTTTGTCATTAGAACATACACAAAGTTAAATCAAAAAATATACCAAAAACAAATTCATAACTCATCTGTACAAATCACATCTGGGGAGCGTTTTGGAGCAATGCGCACAGTGCGTCACTGAAAGATCTTACAATAGAGAAGAATTAAACAAAATCATAGCATGTATGTCATCTCTTAGTGTTGAAAGGAATAATAATATATGTTTTTAAGCTTTGGCGTGGAAAGACAGGTGCGTTCCATCCGAGCTGCAGTCAGAATTTACGCGTTCTCATGCTTCATTATTTTTATTAAATCCCTTCTTACCTCTGGGTACGAGTCTTTGGCAAAAACGTGGAGGAGAGCCGTCTTCCCACACTGCGTGTCGCCGACCACCACGATCTTACAGCGGCGTACTCCTTTGCTCTCCATCGTGTCAGTGAGTGTGTGTGTGCGGCTACCCACTTGTCATTTATCTCCTCACAGTTAAAAGCGGAAGAGAGCAGAGGCCAAAAATGTTTCTTTTTCTCTTAGAGCAGAAAGCCTTTAGATCCGGATAACATAAACTTCAGCTCCACAGGCAGCGGTAGTCTGAACTCGAGTACATGCTCTGCGTAATGTTCCGGTCCTCCGCGCCACGGGTGAGGTGACACACTGATTCCCTGTCAAGACCGAGACGTTAGAACTGGTTTCCTGCTGTGTATTTCAAAATAAAAACATATGAAATATTAGTAAATTCTAAACTCTGCTATTCCAGTATTCCAGGTTGTCAGTCCTACTTTGATCAACTCAGACCGGATCAAGTTAGATAATTTTGCTGCATGAATGATTCATATGTCACACGTTCCCTCATTTGTTTTTTAAAATTTCTTTTATTTTGTAGGTTGAATCACATTATTTCCTGTCTTTCTCTGGCTGGCTTGTTTCTACACGCAGCAAGTCAGGATTATTCTGTTTCAGTCATTTTTGGGTGGAGGTTAAATCAATTTATGAGTGTTAATTGATAAGGTCTGAAGTAGAGAAATGGCTGAAAATAGTTTAGGGATTGGAGCTGAGAGATTATGATTTACAAGTTCTAGACGCATTCAAAGGTCTGTGAGTTGTGCAAGATGAAAAAAACAGGCCAAAGTGCGGTTTTTATGTGTTTGTTGGAAGATTATGTCAGTAACTGCAACACCTCTGAGTCAGATCTTTCGCTCGGGTCAGAATTAAACCCTTCTGTGACTCAGTCCTTGCAAACAATTTATCCATATTTTCATGCAAGTCTTTATTGCATTTTTTTAAAGTGTGAGAAAATTGAAACTCATTAATATTTAGAACCCTTCTGCTCCACAATTTACTTATCTTACTTCCACCAGACCCCAACAATCACCTAATTTAAATAACAAAAACCTGACCTACATTTAATTTACATAATCTTTAAATTAATAAATACAAATATTAAAGCATTGATGCATGACCACATTATTGGGGTATTACTGGGGTAAAGATAAAATCAGAAACACAAGGAAAGGTTTTATCTAGTTTGTCTGAAAATATAATGATCCAGCATTCACATTTCCAGTGCAAATCATGCAATATGTCCATCTATGAGACCGTCTGCACGTCTAAGCGGGATTTTCCGAGTCTTTTAGCGCCACCTATTGGTCACAATGATGTAAACACAATCTGCTGGTTATGTACTGGAATTTGACTGTGTTGTGATGGTACCTTTCTATATTTAATTTTCCCTAATTTCTCATTGGAGGGGTCAAAAGTCTTGTATGTCTGTGTAACAGGGCTTTTATGTATGTCTGTGTGTGTGTGTGTGTGTGTGTGTGTGTGTGTGTGTGTGTGTGTGTGTGAATATGTATATGTGTGTGCATGTGGTTATGTCTGTCCTGATGAAGCTCTTCATCATGCCTCATTGACAGCTTTCTGTGGACCTAAAAGGAGGCAGAAAAATGGCGACTCTGACCTGTGATGTGTCTTCATATTAAACAAGGAATTTCCTGCCCTGTAACACATCTTTATCTTTCTCAACATCCCTTCACTTCTTGTCAGACTCAAACACTAATAGAAGATGAGATAACAGCTCCATTTTCAGAAAAGAGGAAGGAAGGTATAAATATCAGTGAGAATGTACAAACTGTGTGTGTGTGTTTGTGCAGATAAAAGCAATCCCAGTATAAACCCAGATAACTAACCAGATAACCCTTCTGTATATCTATCAGGATTTTTCTTTCATTATACAGATCATAAAATGACAACAACAACAACAACAACAAAACTCCACAATGCATTGAGTGGATCAACTTCTATATTGACTGATAAGTTCTGAGCCTAGCAATGAATCTCTAACTCAGAGATGTGATTATTTTTCCATCTGCTTCCATTCACACACACTTCTGCCAAAAATGCTGGAGGGATTTTATCCCGGTTTCATAGAAATCCCTTTCTAGCTGTTGAAAACATCCTTTGCAGATGACATCATCATCATCTGAGGTAAAAACAAGTTCCACCTAAAGCCTTTTTTCATATTTTGGAAGAGGTGAAAGTCTTAGGATCAAATAAGATGAGTAGAGTGGGTGCAGTTCATAGCGTATAAATCTACTGCATAATTACTGCACAGTGTAGTTTGTCCATATTGCATCTCACAAATTATCTGGAACTTGTAAATTGTAGTCACTTTGCTCAAATTAATGCAGCTGACATGCAAAAACAATTAAGGAATTACTTCCACAAAAAATTACTGCTTATGTGTCAGGCTCAGAACTTATCAATCAACTATCTTCAATATTAGCATAAATTGTAGTCTGTTTTAAAATATATTCTCATTCTCAGATTAAAAAAGGTTTGTACCTGGGATTTGGAATTCATTGCAGCCTACATATCATATGAAATGTCAAATTGTCTTTTAAGGGAAAACAGCATATTTTCAGAAAAATATAGAACTGAGTTGCTGGTTTATTTAGTCATAGTTTACCATATTAGGCCAGATTTGTATAATTACTGAAGAGGAAGTGGCTGGTGAGCTGCATATGTATCTTCATCTAGCTCCATATGTGTTCCTTCAGCTTTGACCTCAGATAAAATCCTCTTCTCTCCTCCAGTCTCCGGGGTTTGCAGCTCTCCTCAGCTGTCTGGCTCACACCTCAGAGCTCCAAGCCAACACAACCAATAGGTCACTTTTTCAACTAAGTCAAGCCAACAAGAAAGAGCTAGAAAAATACAGGAAGTTGCAAGAATTATTATTAAAATAAAGCTTTTTAAACATAGTTCTACTGAGCAATGATATATTTTAAACGTTTAAATAGCATCTTATTAGTTGTAGTATCCAGGCATATTAAGCTGTTTGCAGGATTAGACCAACAAGTGTTTTTGGGGGGAATATGATAATATTCAATTATAATTCAACAGAAAAACTGATTCCTTTCTTATTTTCATATTGGTCTTGTGAGGAAGAGTGTAACTCAAAATTTTCTCAGGATGTTAGAATGGGGTTTGATATGCAAAAGTGTGCGAGACTTCTGACTGATATGCTTGCTTGATAGCTTTTCAGAGTACAAAAACAAAAAACCTCCCATAGTTCGGAAATACATCGTATTTCTACATTACTGAACACATATTCTAGTCAAAGTAACATTATAAGTTGACAATTCTCTGAATGCATCATGAGAGTTCTGGGAGCCTGAAAATAAGATCACATGCAAAAGAAGGTTTGGAAACATTAAGAGGGATTTCATTGTGAAAGTCCATGTCGGCATTTCTGTGATAAATGTAGCTGGCTTGATAATAATCACTTGTTGAGCAGAGCGCACACAGAAAACCACGCAGAAATATTCTCATTTTGCAAAGGCTGCAGCTGTCTTCAGTGAGAATCACATATTTTACTTACTACATATTTTTTTTAGGTCCAGTTGCATAAAGAAGATTATTTAATTTTCCATTGAGTGTGAGTGTTTATTTTTTTCTACAAGGAACGCCTAAACAGGCAGAAGTGGTTAGTTGAAACCTAAAGCGCTCATTAGAAGTGCTCATCATGTCTGGCGAGGAGGAACCAGCTCAGCTGGAGCAAACGGAGCAGAAGGAGAAGAAACCCGATGATCCTCCACCGGCTCCCACGGAGGTGATGAAGGAATCAGAGAGCGGCCCTGCCGAGGAGGCGCCTCTCTCCTACCGGGCTCTGGTCCTGACAGGACACGGGGGCTACGACAAAGTCAAACTGCAGGTGAAAACACAGAGGCCGCAGCTGAAGGCGGCGGAGGTCCAGGTGCGGGTTCGAGCCTGCGGGCTCAACTTCGCCGAGCTGCAGGGGAGGCAGGGGCTGTACGACCTGCTGCCCGCCCCCCCGGTCATCATGGGCATGGAGGCAGCCGGGGTCATCGAAGCAGTCGGCAAGGAAGTGGAGGACAGAAAAGTGAGTACTGATTATTATCTTAAACCCCAAAATAATCTTCATGATCAGAGGTTTCCATTCATGCGTCATCGAGATAAACCCAGAAACTCCACCAGCTGACTAGTTTCCCCAAGCGGCACCAGTCAGTTTATTTACTCACTTTTGTACAGCTACTTTACATAAGTATTTAAATATTTTACTTTAGCTCAGAGGGAAATATTTTACATTTTCTTACACTTTTATCTGATGGCAGATTTAGATTTTAAAATTCAATATCACGTGAACTCGTAAATCATAATGCAAAATGTTCAAGATTTTCATTATTAATGCATGAACATTTACCACGTGCATGTTTATACTTCAGTAAATTAATTCAAAGAGGGGTCATTCTTTATAATGAGCATTTTACTTAAGCAGAATTTTTAATGCATGACCTCTACTCAGATCATTTTTCATTGTGGCATTAGTACTTTTAGTTCTTGAGTGAATGATTTTAATATTTCTCCCACCACTTCCATCCACTCAGTCAAAACAGCTGTTGTGCTGTTAGATTGGAGTTAAAATCTGCATCTTCTTGGTCCTTAGTGGAACATTATTTTTCATTCCTGGCTTTAAGAGTATCCAAGTATCTTTTCTAAAACTAACACAATACCTGATGATTTTTCTCATTAGTTTTCTCCCTCTTGTGTTAAAGCTGTGCAACCATAAAACTGGCAAATGTATTAATGATGGAATGAAACCCAACAGACTCTTATGGCAGAGCAGACGATTGAAAACTGCAGCCATTTTTATGTTTTGAAGCATCCTTATTCATCTTCTGAATTGTATACATAATATTTTATATGGAGAATGAAAATACAGATGTTCCAGGGATAAATAAGCTGCATTAGATCCCTCAGTCTAATCAGCAAATGTAATGTGGCCTCTTCTTTCAGGAAATTGTGTATAAAGAGGCTCACCTGCTGCAGACTGTAACATTTACAGCACGTCCTTGATTTATTTTTACATGCTTATCAGCAGCAGAAGGGCACATTTACCTTTTGCTTGATAAGAATTTTTCAGAGGTCAGGTTTTATTGAGTTTTGATTTATCAAGTCTGGCCAAAAGCTGTATTTAGAATACAATTTATCATTGGGTTTTCTCTGTGCCTCCTTTTCAGAAACTCTCCAGTAAAAGAATTGAGAAATGCTTTCTGACCCCATTGATTTTTTTTTTTTTTTTTTTTTCAATATCCGCAAGAGTTTAAGAGCCTTTATTGTTTTTATGGGATTACTGTTTTATTGGCCAATATAGCAGTGACAGTCAGGATCTTGTAGTTGTGAGTCTGAGTGCTTGAAATCCACTGAACCACAGTTTGGTCCAGTTGGAGACTTGCTGTTTTCTGGAGATCCTGCAGATCTGAACTCATCCTTGGGAAATAGCTGGAATCTCTGGTTATGTGCGTCAGGTTTGTGTTTAGAAAATCATATACAGAAAATCAGCCTCCATTACTTTATATTGCATGTTTTGTAAATTCTACCTTTTCATTTGGATGTTCAAATGTTTGCAATTTTGGTATCAAGAGTCAAGCATTAGATTCCATTCACACTGACATCTATGGCGTTGACAGCCAGTTATTAACAAGACTCGCCCTTTTTTTGTCCTCTTTGTGCTGTCATTTGGTCTGTTGTTGGTGCAGCATTTCTGTTGTAGGTTTAAGTCTTGCCAAAAAAAAATTCCAGGAGAAAGTTAGAATGAGCACTGAGGCTGTCACAGAGGTATGTCTCAATCTGAGCTTTAAAAGTTTTAGGATCCTCCTCTCAATTTCCTCTTATATATATATATATATCCATTTTTAAAATTTTATGACTATATGCATGTCACTAATTTTGCTTCAACATCTGACTCATTTCAACCCCCATCTGTAAACCCCTAAGGCTGTTTTGAAGGAGGCCATTGCAAAGTTAATCACTGTGCATCTAATACTTATAATCAGTCATCTACTCCCATTCCTGCCTGTGTGCATCTAAAGCTCATTTGCCACCTTAAAATTCAACATTTCGCCTGCTAACATGTACATCTTAATGTAGAAGGGATTGTCGTTTTTAATTTCTCAGTAAAAACCACCTTCTCTTGGGACTATATTCCCTGGTGGAGACATACATTGTCTTCCGTGCAGCTCCATTTTGAATAAAGTTACTTCAACAGAAAAAAACATAGTGTTCACTGTGATGGATTATTTATCTCAAGAGGGTTTTGAGTCTCTACAAGTTGATTGTAATAGTATATCGGAATAAACAGAAACCAATGGCAGTCTGGAAGGTAGGAAAAAGAATTCCAATATTTACCACTCTGATAGTATGTTTTGGGAAATGGTTGTCAGTAATACAATAACATGTATGCTGGTTGTATATATTGGGCTGAAACATGCAAAATTGCAAATTTTATTACCCAAGGACCAAAACCATCTCTCGCTCTAGATTTTCCAATTTTCAAATGTGTCCTTAAACCTGTAAACCTCTTCTGACTGAATTGTTAAATGAGAACTTTAAAGCTGCGGATGATCAGAGCCAGTTTGTGTGCACAACAGACCCGAACCTCAGACTGAACAGGCTTTCTTTCCATTAGACCTGTCATTTGTGTTATATTGCATTATAGGCTATGATGGAGTTGTAGGTGTGTATTCTGTGAAAATACACTTGAAGTATTGAATCTCCTCCCTGTTCCTCAGTGTCAGTTTTGGAATTTCCCTCCTCCTCCTCTTCTTCTTCTTCCTTCACTTACTGTGCACTCCTATCCCACCCTCCTCTCTTCCCTCCACCCACCCTCCCCTCCTTTCTCTGAGAGGAAGAATCCTATAAAGGGAGTGGTGCATTCCAACACCTCTTTTTTTTGGAAGGAAGTAGTGGGCCACTAGACACCAAACCATGACAACACCAGATGCAGCAAAGACAATAAGCCAAAGAGAAGCCAAATGTTTTTGAGAGAGAGAGTCTGAGTCTGCTGACTGTAGCAGAAAGCTGAAGCTGTTTCATGAAAAACGCAAACTGCTCTGCTATTGACAGTACCGAGGTGGAGATGTTAAGACAGCATTGTTGTCATCAAAACAGAGTTCCTTGTCATTTAGGTGTATTTTCTTTCAGGTTCCTTGTCTTTCAGGTGTCTTTTCTTTTAGTTCCTTGTCTTTTAAGTGTCTTTTCTTTAAGTTCCTTGGCTTTTAGGTGTCTTCTTTTTGTCCTTGGCTTTTAGGTGTCTTTTCTTTTAGTTTCTTGTCTTTTAGGTGTCTTTTCTTTTAGGTTCCTTGGCTTTTAGGTGTCTTTTCTTTTAGTTCCTTGGCTTTAGGTGTGGGTAGACAGCTGAGTCTTGGTCTGAGGAATTGGCCCTCCTATGTTGGGCCATGCATAGATATTTTTTTATACATCAGTATCAGCAACATAAACCCAAAATTGTGTATATCCACAACAACTCAGTTTGTTGTTCATGGTGGGTTGTCCATTAACCAGAGGTTTCATGGATCGACTCCCAGCTCCATCTAACTGTGTTGAAGAGCCTTTGAACAAGATCCGCAAACTGCTCGTCATCATCTTGCAATGTAGCTTCTCCATCATCTGTGCATGAGCGAGAGTGGCTGAATGAGAGGCATAATGTCATTATGTGAGAGGCATTATTTGTCCTGCTCATGGTTGAAAAGTGGCATATAATCACAGTTTATTTACTGTTTAACACCGCTGGAGAAGGAAACAACATAATTCAGTTTGAACATGTCACTGTGAAATCCATGATGTCAGCTCATCGTGCATTTTTGACTTAGTGGGATTTGAGAGTTTCATAAATCCAGGGATTATTGAGTAATTTTCTTGCATGTCATCCTTCAGTTGAAGCTTTGATGAAAAATCACTTAATCTGGAGCTGTTGTTATCACTGACAGCGTGTGTCCGTGTGTGAGATGCATGTGTATTGTGCATGTCCAAATATTTCTGTGTGTGAGTGATCTGTCATGAACCCCTGTGCAGCAGGAAGTGGGTGTGGCCCAGAGATCTTGAAGCTGTATTAAACAGGAAACACTGCAGCATTCAGTCAAATCGCACTTCTTTCCTGTGGCCTTCTCTTTTTGGCACATTTCTCAACCCCACTGAAACCTTGACAACAAAATTTTTCCGTTGTACAGACACAAAGCAGGAACGGCATTTCCCATAAGATGCCAGTTTTATCTCATACAGCAGTGTAACAATAAGATGGAGAATGAAGTCATGCATAATTTTGAGGTTGCAGCATATTAAATATCTATCTTAAGCAGTCATTATTGTCTTATATTGGGTTTTTCCCTTCTCTTCTTCTGTCATTCAAAAAAAAAAAAAAAAAAAAAAAGCTGCCAGTGCAGGTGAGATTTAACTGATATGTTTCCAAAATAATTGTTTTAAAAAACAAAATCTAGAAATGAGCATCTTAAAACATGTCAGAATACATCTGATTGCTGCTGTAAGTTTATACAATGGACCAAAACATGCAAAATCACTGGTATTACCCTTTAAGCCAATAGACACAACCCAACATGCATTAGGAATTTAATTCTGTGGCTATGGACCAGTAAAGTAGCATTCCACTAAGATCATTTCAATACACACCACCTCCAAGTCTCCTATCTCTTCCTCCTCTTTCTCTCCTCACTGACATGTTTCTGTCTCTCCTTCTTTTCTCCCTCAGGTTGGGGATCATGTCATCATTTTGAGCCGCAGTGGCATGTGGCAGGAAGTGGTTTTCGTACCTGCTAAGCTGACCTTCCTCATGCCGGAGTCAATGAGCTTCAAGGAGGCTGCTGCTCTCCCCATTAACTACCTGACTGCCTACATGATGCTGTTTGAGATGGCCAATGTTCGGCCTGGCAAGAGCGTTCTCATCCACATGGCGGCAGGTAAGATACTAGAACATATGCAGTGAGTATAATTTTGAGTGATGCATTGCGATATTTCATATCCACCATATCTGTGCTTATGCCGATGATGTCTTTCATGGACTGATTTGTATTATTTAAAAAGTAGGACAACATAATAATACGATGCATTATTCCCCTAATTTTTTGGGGGGTAAAATCCAGCAAGTCCACACAAAAGCGCACATGGTTAATAAAATATATTGTTTGAAAGAGTTTCACTAAAATTAAATAAGATTTTTTTGTGATATAAAGGTGATTATAAAAATCACCTTTATATCACAAAAGCTAAGAGCAGACAACACCTTATTAAAGGACCATACTGGCCATTTTGCATGTTTGAGCCTAATATATTCAATTTTCAAACACATAATGTTACTGACAGTCATTTCCCAAAGATACTACTGGAACGTTGAATTAAAAAAAATTTTCCTACCTTCCAGACCACCATTGGTTTCAGTTAATTCTGGTATTAAAATCAACTTGTTGATACTTGAAATGTTCTTGGGATAGGTAATCCATCATCGCG
>VXCM01000449.1:0-14209 GCA_014773175.1 Lucifuga dentata
GGCAGATGATTCGCTGTGGTGACCCCTGAAGGGAAAGCCAAAAGGAAAAGAAGAAGAAGATCCAATGAACATTAAATGATAAAAATGGATTTAGATTCCACAGGGTTACTTTTATACATTATATATTTCATTACCTACAAATCGTCCCTGCTGCTCTTTGATCTGAATGTAATGCAAAGATTGACCAGGAGGTGGCAGTATTTTCAACGGAAACGGCAGAAAACAGCTTTCCTCTCTCTGCAGATTTGTTCGTCACTGCTCACCTCTCACAGGAAGTGGATGGCTGTCCTGTGCGTCATCAGAGGAGGCGGGGCCACACCTGGTCTGACCTGCAAACCAGATTTGGATCCCTGCAGGTCAGTGAAGCTGCTGGTTTAAATCCAGGACTGGGCTGTTTGTGGAAGTGGCACACTGTGCTGCCGAGGAACTTCGGAGCAAGGCAGCAAACCCACATCCGGCTCACAATTAGTGATATTTTTTACAGAAAAGGAGTGAGTTAAGTGTGAGCTCAATGTGATTTAAACATTCTATTAAACTGAAAATCTAACTGATCATTTTTATTATTGATTCATCCCTATCAATTAAAATGTAATGAACTAGATTCCAAACGAAACGAACAAATGCCATCAGACATCGGTTCCCAAAGTCAAATCTTCAATCTTTTTATTTAGATTGAAAATTAAATGTTTTCATTTTCTTTATTTTGAAATACAAAAGTTCAGTATTTTTACAACATAAATGATCAAAAAGTTTCATCATATACTCAGCGGAAGCTAACAATGAGTTGTTCTCATGCTAGAGGGCTTCAGTTACCAGAGGGTCGGAAACTTTTGCAGACATCCATGTATCTCTAATTAAAGGACCATACCGACCATTTTGCATGTTTGAGCCTAATATATTCAATTTTCATACACATAACATTACTGACAATCATTTCCCAAAGCATACTACTGGAACGGTGAGTTAAAAAATATTTTTCTACCTTCCAGACCTCCATTGGTTTCAGTTCATTCTGGTATGCTATTAAAATCAACTTGTTGATACTTGAAACATTCTTGGGATAGGGTCCATCATCATGAACAAGACGTATATTCAGGGTTTATTTTTTTCGAAGTTACATAATTTTAGTGTTTAAGCGCAGTAAAATTGCTTCCTGTTGTCAGTTCTTCACTGCAGCACTTGAATGCATCACTAGGGAAGCATTTTCAGATCACTCCGCACTTAAACGCTAAAATTACGTAACTTGGAAAAAAACCTGAATACTCACTCATCTTGTTCGTTGATTTTAATAGCGTACCAGAATGAACTGAAACCAATGGAGATCTGGAAGGTAGAAAAATATTTTTAATTCACCGTTCCAGCAGTATGCTTTAGGAAATGTTTGTCAGTAACGATACATGTATGAAAATTGAATAGGCTCAAAAATGTGAAATGGATGGAATGGTCCTTTAAAATGTTTTTTCCAGTCTGTCTTTGGAAATGTCTGCTGCTCACCACAGGACACTTCACCTGAAGCTTGCAGTGTGAGATGATTTTTATTTATTTGTTTAATTTCAGAGCAGCACAACATCATTTCCTGCCTGCAGAGTTCTGGGAGTTTGGGAGATTTCGTTGGTTCTAGGAGGTTTGCTGGATCTGGTGGAGCAGCACTGGACCGGACCGCGATCCCTCCACCGAAACGCCACGTTCCTCAGTACAACCACAACTCATTATTCCTTTTCCTGATTCACTTTTCTTCTCATTTATAAAGCGTTTTGTTGTGTATTATGACTTATGTATGACTTTTGTGAGAACTTTTATACAGGAGTTGGGACAAAATAACAGAAACACCTTTAAAAAGCCCAGAATGTTCTGTTTTCTTTTTGTGTGTGTGTGTGTGTGTGTGTGTATGTGTGTGTGCGCGCGTTTATATTTTTTGTTTTTTCATTCTGTGATTCAAGTTATAATCTACTCATGATTTGCTTCCAGGAAAAAAAAAAACCAACAAAAAATTAATACTCAATTATCAAAACTGTAATAACTAATTCACATTTTACTAAAATTCCAGACCTGAACATGTAATTTTTCTTATTTGGTTTGAAAATTGATCCAAATTTGAGCCTGTGATTCAAAAAAAATTCTGTAAACATTTTCCTTCATTTATAAAAGAGTATTTATTTACCTATCAAATAAATCTGACGCACGGAGGAAACTTGGGAGACAAGTTAGAGTAAATTCCCTCCATTTATCTTCAATTTCAGGTAATTTTATGAATTGTGTAGTTATTTCACTATGGAAGTGAGTTGGAAATTGAGACTTCTTGAGAAACTGAGTCATTAAATCAGATTATTGGGTAAATATGTTAAAGGCTGCTATCTTTCTGTAGGAAGAGCATACGACCTGCTGCAACGAGCGGGGGGCGGAGCCACACGGGATGACAGAAACACAGGGGGTGGAGCCAGGCACAATGACAGCGACAGAGGGGGCGGAGCCAGACAAGAAAACATCAATGCAAGGGGCGGAGCCAGACAGAAGGAGAGTGACGCAGAGGGCGAAGCCAGACAGGATGATATCAATGCAGGGGGCGGAGCCATACAAGATGACAGTAACATGGGGGGCAGAGCCAGACAGGACAGTGTCAGAGGGGGCGGTGCCATACAGGATGATATCAATGTAGGGGGCGAAGCCAGACAAGATGACAGCAACATGGGGATCAGAACCAGACAGGATGACAGCCACGCAGGGGGCGGAGCCATACAAGATGACAGTAACACATGGGGCAGAGCCATACAGGATGACAGCAGCACAGGGGGCGGGGCAACAAGCAGTGAGCTGGTTGTCCTCAGGAGGAAACTGGAGAGAAACCAGCAGCTTCTGGTCAGTCTGAGGTTACATTCACACTACAGATCCTGATGTACAATTCCCATTTTTTTCTAAATCCATTTTTTATTTTTTTGACAGCCTCTTTACACACCATCTTTTCTTTTTTTTTTTTTTTTTTTNTTTTTTTTTTTTTTTTTAAGTGGCACATATCCAATGCATTTAAACCTGTTTCACACCTGAAATGACCTGCATGAGCAAAGGATTGTTTACAGCAACAGTTCCCGTTATGTCATGAAGAAAATCAGAGGATTGTTGCATTTTATTCTGAGTTGGAATGACAAAGAAATTCCAATCTGTGATGACAGTCGCACTGGCAGAAATCCAATAAATGTTAATATGGCCCAAAACAGATGCAAGACAGATTCCGTGTGCTTTTTTCACTGCTTACATGTTCAAAGCATGTCTGATACGTTCAGATCTGTTCACCTTTTCACCTTTGAAAATATGTAGAAAGAAAAAACATCTGAACTTTTTAAAGTTAGAATTCTAAAAATGCAAAGTTTTAAAAACTACCAAACATTTTCTTGTGAATGGCAAGTTTTGAAAGGATATATTTTTGTCTAGTTGTTTGTGTTGAGGAATTAGAAATGATAAACACATTAGAATTTTTCTTCACTGTAGATTGGATGATGATTTTTGGTTCCTGCTGGATCACAGAGACTTTGAGGATTATGGACATTTTTTTTTAAAGTGATGTTTGTTTAATGAACTGTTGGGTTTTTTCTAAGCAGCTTAGTTTTGACTAGAATGTAACATCAGATTGTCAGTGTGAAATCAAGATTATACAGAAGAAACACACACACACACTCTAACACACATTTAAGCAGCTCATCAAATCCAACATGGTGATCTTCATTCATAACGATGGTGTTAACATTCTGTAATATGTGACATATTTAAAAACTGTCCATGTTACCTCATGATATATGATGGAAAAAAAACATGAAACTAAGCAAAGTACTTTTTAATAGGAGTACTCAGTGTGTGTGTGTGTGTGTGTGTGTCTGTGTTTCAGGAGTGGATGAAGAGGAGGTTGGTGTTGACCCTGAAGGAAAACTATGACCTCAAACGAAGGAAACATTTCGTCGCTGATTGAACTGAGCAGGAAACAGCAAAGTGAGGCAGGAGAAAATGACACAGACACACACACAAACACACACACTGTTAATGTGTGTTTGTACTGAAATACGACTTAAAGAGTTATTATGGAAAAAAAAAAAACAAAAAAACTCAGGAACAATGAAAACCAGCTCGACAACTGAGTAAGTTTGACTCACGTTAAAGTTTCATGAGAGCAAAGATGCTAAAATTTCTTGTTAAATTTAATAAAAGTTATTTGTCTTTCAATTAAATAATTTTGAGAACAGCAAAGCAGAAGAAAAATTTTTGTTATGATTGTTAGACATTATTAGGTGGAATTTCAAATTAAAACTTAAAATCCCATTTTAAAAATAATTTTGTGAAACTATTTTTCAAAACATTTTTAAATTGAATTTTGAATCTGCATAATTATTTAAAAATCATTTAAACAGTATTTTGTGTGCCATGTGACTACAAATTAAAATAATCACGTTAAATAATGCATGTTTTTTTAATCCTCTCAGCGATGTTTTTTGTTGTGTGTAAAATCAGAGAATTAGCTAAAAGCGAAAAGCCAAATAAAAGTGTCATCACCATGTCACCAACACTCATCTACCAATCAGGATGAAGACCTGCAACTTGTGTCTTCAACTTGTGTTTATTGAAGAATTGTGACAGCACGTGATCACACGTATTTACACAACATGTACATTGATGCTGCATTCAGGGCACACTGATAGAGCGAGAAACTAGAAATTCTCACCTTGGTACGACTTGTTCATGTGTTGTTTGGAGATGGAAATTGGTCATAACATGCTGTTGCAGATAAAAGCCTATAAATGAAAAATACTTCATTCTGCTAAATGAGCTGGAGGACAAAAGCAGATGAAAGCAGCACCTGAAAATTGAAATTCTTACAAAATCATGACTTCAAGACTTTTTCTTAAAACAATTTTGGTTCAGTTTATCATTTCCAAAGTTCTTCCACATGAGACAAGTCGTATCTTCTATTTCATATAAAAACCGAAGCGGATATGTACAGTTTATCCGTTTAGCTGCTCGTATTTACCGTGTGTATGATGTGACATGAACGCAGCATGAGTACAAGCCAACAACAACAAACAAAAAGCCGAGCGAGCGGCCGAGACATGAAGAACTTTAGAAACTATCGCAGTCAGTATTTACAGAACAAAAATTGACTGTACCTAGAGAACAAAACAAGCATAAATAAAATATTTAAAACAAATTTGTTTCCAAGAAAAATAAAAAAAGTCAGAGTGTTTTTTAGTTTAACAGATACAGATGTGCAGTGCTTTTTAATCCAGCTGATTTGGGGAATCCTCCAAAAAAATCAAAATCTGCAGCAGGAAGGAAGTTAATCTGCAGAGAGAGATAGAGAGACAAAGAGAAAGAGAGAGAAAGAGGGAAGGAGAGAGCTAGAGGGAGTTGAAGGGGGGAGAGAGAGAGACAAAGAGGAGGAAAGAGAGAGAAAGAGGCTGAGAAAGAGAGGAGAGAGAGAGAGAGAGAGAGAGAGAGTCAAAGCTAAGTGAATTAGGATATNGCTGAGAAAGAGAGGAGAGAGAGAGAGAGAGAGAGAGAGAGTCAAAGCTAAGTGAATTAGGATATAATTGCATTGATAGCTAGCTAAATTGAGCTAGATAGCTAAGCTAAAGAGCTTGCTAGCTACAAACTAAAAACCTCCATGAACACAGACGTATGAATCTACTGGATCATCCATCACCACTTAATGCACCTTTTTTTTTTTTTTTTTTTTTTNTTTTTTTTTTTTTTTTTTTAAATCATATCAACTTTGTATAGAGAATTAGCTCAAATGTAGCTTTCTCCATTTTGCTTACTTCCCCTTTAAAGGCTGTTTAATACAGAGTTCAGCAAATGTTGAACCTGATTAGATGCTCTGATGAGACACTTCAGTTTCATAAAAGCGTCTCAGAATCCAGCATCAGACCAGAGGAGGTTCAGCGATTCAGTGTGTGTGTGTCAGTGTGTTTGTATCCTTCAGATTCAGATTCAAAATACTAATTTGACTAATATGTTGTCTGAGTTTAAATCCTGACCTTTAACGCATGTTGTTTTTGGAAATAAAGGAATGATGTGTTTGTGTGTTGCAGTAAATTAGAGAATCAGGGATGGTTGAGGGGTTTGTGCTGTGTGTTCTTGTTTTTTTGGAATAAAAAGGTGCACGTGCTCAGATGTGGGTGCAGTGACTCACAGTGATGCAGATCAGCTGCTGGTTCACACGATGGTCGCCGGGCTGATGACGGGCGCTGAGGTCTGCAGACATACAAAGAGCTACTGTCATGTGAAGTTTTTCACTTCCTGCCGCCGGAAAATGGCAGTTGGTGGCTGCATCGCACTCAGAACGGCGTGAATTCCGCAGCTTTTTTGGCGGAGAAATCCAAAAGTGGAGAAAGTTTGGACTTTTCAGAAAGACATGGTGAGATTTTGACAGCTTTTTTCTTCAGCTGATCTCTCGCTGTGAAGATGGTGCTGTTCTCATAATTCCAGCAACGAGAGAGAGAGAGAGAAGCAGCTGATATATTGAACTCTCCAAACTAAACACCATAGTCACGATCTGTCAGAATGAGGTCATCACTTTACCTCATCAAAAAATAACAGAAAAATCAGGAGAAATGAAGAATAACGAAGTCTAAGGCTGAAATGGAGAGGAGTGTTCCATCAGAGTCCTGAATAAAGTTCAATTTTCTGTTTGGAGAGTTCAAACCTTAAAAATTTTAAGAATAAATACTTAAGTAGTGTTTCGTCATGTTATCTGAGGGTTTTTTTTTTTTAAACCTATTTTAATTTTACAGCATGTCTGTTCAGTCGTGTGCTCATGTTGCTGACATGGTTGTTTGTGGGACTCACGGCTGAAATGTATTGGTTGCTGAGGTGTTGCTTGTTGCTGGGCGGGGCGTTGGAGGAGGAGGAGGAGGAGGAGGGGCTGACGTCCTCAGGCAGCGCCTCCTGTAGGTGGGCGGAGACACAGCCACTGTCAGAGCCGGTGGAGCCGGAGAGGCAGCGAGACGACGAGCCTGAACTCTCTGTGGCTGAGGACAGACACCACACACACACACACACACACACACACACAGTTAGTTTAATGTGCTGAAGAGCGTGATGACTGATTATTTTGACCATAATAAAGGAGCCTCCACTTCTGATTTTTTTTTTTTTTNATTTTTTTTTTTTTGTAAGCTGATTATGGAACAAAATTTTATAAGTTTCCCTGTATATCCTTATTTGTCATCACCACCACATAATTTATAATAATCTTACTTTTGAGAGCTTTTTTTCCCACCATCTGATTTGTTTTTAGATATTTTATTTTTACATGTTTAGCCTGTTAGAGACTTAAGCTTCAGATCTCAGTCAGAGCAGATATTTTAAACAGTAAAGTCCAGACTTTTGTGAACTCTGGTGTAGCTATTCATGTTCCTCAGAAGATGATTCTTAATAATTTGGCTGACCCTGACCTTTATTCTAATGCAGCCATCAGGACAGAATTTAACCTGAACACAAGATAAAGCTAAATCTAATAGGCAGCTCCCCAGAGGATGAAGCATTTTGATTTAATGACCCCCTGACCTGAGATCAAACTTTAGCCTAATTGCTTGTGAGGCTCTTTGAATAATTAAATCATCGCGACTGTGGGTTGTAATGAACATTGCGGCCTGTAGGGGATGCTAACGGGCTATTAGAGCATTTTCAGACCTGCAGTGCACTTGCTCTGGTCCAAATCTAATCTAGCTAGCTTGTTTAAATGCTGAATTTACCCTTGGTTCAGTTTGGTTTGACACAGGAAAAAAAAAAAAAAAAAAAAAACACCAGCCAAAATACACCGACAAATTCACAAGAGAACTCTCTCTGCTCATTGGTCAGAAATGTTTGGAACTGGGAGCAAGAAAGTCAAAACAGGAAAAGCTTTACTATGCCAGGAGAACTAAATAACATAGAACAGTGACGTAACTGAATATAGTTTCCTAGCCATAGTCATCAATTAGTCCACATACTAAAGACATGCTGCCTTCAGTTACTGAACAGAAGAATGGAGAATTATAAGCACATACAATCGACATACTTACCTTCAGCATGTTCATCTGAACATGTGTTAGGTAAACTTTTCACAGCTTCCATAGCTAATCTAATGTGTAGTTCCGCGTTAACCACAGCAACCGTCTCTGGTTCAAGATCAATTGATGGATTACCCTGTAGCTGGTTTGGAACTGGTTTGGTTTGGATCCAAGCAGGAACCTCCACAGAGTTAGTATGGACCCAGACTGAGACCACGTCCTAAACGACTCAGTGTGGTTATTTTAGTCTGCAATGAGTGCGAATGCTGTGTTCAAACCCGCTCAAAGGAACCACACCACATCCAGTCCAACTGAACCGGACAAACCACGCAGGTGTGGAAAACACCATTAGTCTTGTTCTTTTCTATTTCCTGTTGATCTCTACTGCTGTATTTACCTGCTGTAACATGCAGGAAGATGAGATGTATGGATCAATACGGAAAATGCCGTTTGATTAAACTGTATGACCTGATGTAAATAATAAAACCCATTAATTACAGCCAGTCTGTGTGTGTGTGTGCGTGTGTGTATGTGTGTATGTGTGCATGCTTGCGTTTACATACTCATGGAGGGCTGGCTGCTGGTCTCGTGTTCTTGCTCGTCTTCCTCAATACAAGAAGAGGTGAAGGAGCTTTCAGCAGGAGGAGGAGAGTGAAGACTTTCACTGGAGGAGGAGAAAAGTTAGTTTCTCTTTCTGCTGTTTTTTTTTTTTTTTNTTTTTTTTTTTTTTGTAGGAAAACAGGATTAGAATGTAACTGGACTGGGCAGCGCTGAGTTTTACCTGTACATGTGCAGGTTTAGAGGTCCCAGCAGACTGGATGAGGATGGTCCCAATGTCCTAGGGTCAGAGGTCACCGCCCCATGCTTAAAAGGATTGGAGTGGTCGAAGAGAGAGACGGCAATGGACGCTCGAGTCCTGGAACCTGAATACACACACACTAAATTTTTTTTTTTTGTTATCATCCCACACCTACCAAAGACATATCTGAATGCTGAAACAATTAAGTCAATTAGTTCATTAATCGATAAATCATTTTTGGATTATGTTTCATTAAATTTAAATTTGAAAAACAACTCTGGACTTTCTTGTCTAAAATGATTAATTAATCACATCAATGGCTGGATATAAAAATATATGAAAAAACAATGGTTACTCAACACAAAAGACAAACTATTTTTCATGATTTATGACAGTATGTGTGTGTGTGTGTGTGCGTGTGTGTTACCTCTGCTCTTGGTGATGTAGTGGATAGCTCGGTCGTTGATGGCCGCATCGCTGGGTTGGATGTCCAAAAATGGCTTGTTACCAACCCCCATAGACACCATCTCCTTCAAACGCATCTCTACACACACACACACACAAACACACACAGGAAGTGTCAGGAAGTGTTGAATGATCACAGCTGATGACAGCAGATTGGTGGATGAGGAAATAAAAGCTCTCTGTCTGTACCTTTATTCCTGCTGGCCTGAGTCCACAGGATGCGGGCAATATCGGTTGTCCAGGCGTGTTTGATGTCTGGCGTGGCAGCCTGAAGGATGAAGGTCTGATTTTTTGATGTCCTCCTTCTGAACCAGACCTCAAACTGCAGTCCGCTGTCTCCCGTCGACTCCGTCAGACCCAGATCAGCCGTCTGTGAGGACAAACACAACCTCAGAATGATCTTTAGACCTGATCTTTACCTGACCTTTACCCGATTTTGGAAAAAACTGTCGGCATTTGTCTCAATGGCTGTCCACATCAATACAACCAAGCTGGAAATAATAACTTCATTTTTTATAACTTTTACAAATGATCCTCATTTTTTTATGGCTACATTTCCACAATGACCTGGAATAGTTAAGAAGCAGGAAATGACATTTTTACCTTGAAGGAGTGTTTGTAGATGAAGACGTCCAGTCCTCCCTCCATCCTCTTCGGTTTACTGAAAAGAACAAGCTCCTCAAACAGGAAGACGTGACGCTGACATTTCCTCCTTCCACTCCAGACAGTGAACTCATCCTGGCGAATGAGCTGACCCTGCTCCTTCAGGTTAACCTGGAGGGAGAGAGAGAGAGAGAGAGAGAGAGAGAGAGNGGGGGGGGGGGTGTTTCTAATAACAGTTCATTATGACTGTAGTCCTGTTGTGATACTGTAAACAATCATACACTACAAAATTACAGGTTTTTAAGATAGCAATCTGTCACGCTCTCTCTTGAGCAAATCGTCAGCCTACAGATTTGTCATGAAGAAAAATTCAATACAACCTTCAACTTAAAGGACCATACATGCATGTTTGAGCCCAATATATATAACTTGTATATATGTTACATTACTGACAACCAATTTCCAAAACATATAACCATATTTCAGTTTTCCTGTGATTTATTTCAAATCCCCTAATCTTTCAAAATCAAATGTTCAGGTGATACACCCACCTTAAAATTCAGCGTTTCGCCTTCTAACACACGATTGCAGAAGCTCAAACATGCACGATTGTCAGACATGGTGAACATACGTTCCTTTAAACTTACATCGCAGTCTCTTATGGCGTCCATGGCCAGCAGGTCGTTGCCATGGCGAAGCTGGAACTTCACCATGTTGGTGGCGGTCTGCAGGGCGACAAGTTCCGCCTCCTGTGACACGCCCACTTCCTTCATGATGTCAGTCAGGAGCAGAGCGTATTTACTCATTCTCTGAACCGGCTTCAATAGGTAGGAGGACAAATCCATCTTGTCTCCCAAGTCCACCTGCTTCCTCTGGAGGGGAGGAGAGGAGAGGAGAGGAGAGGAGAAATGGAGGAGGTGAGGAGGATAAAGGAGATCAAGACAGATTACAAGGAGGAGTTACGTGTTGGTTGATGTTATTCTCAAAAAATGAATGGAATGCTAAAAATGCAAAGGTCACAGTAGAGAGTGCACAGAGGTCAAAGGTGAGAATGACTCTTGTTCTCACCCTGAAGAAGGCGTTTCCATGACTGGCCAGCAGGGCGTCCGATTTTGGCTTGTTCTTGCTGTACAGAGCGTAAAGACCAAACTGCTCTTTCTGCTCAAACAGGAAAAAAGACATTTTATTTCACCACATTTTACACTCAAATACTCTACAGATCGTCACTCATTTCAAAAGTCATGGTATTAACACAATTTTTACTTTCTTAACCACAGTTTGTTTGCTCTCTTTAACTGCCATTCTTACGTTTCAGACTTTTGCATTGATAATTACATTCGTGTCATCAGTAATGGCCACAGGAAAGGCACAAACTGGGGTTATGTGTGTGTTTGCGCGCGCGTGTGTAACGTGTGTGTCGTACATGTCTCAGGAAGCAGTGTGGGACTCGGAGTGGGTGTTTCCAGCAGGCCTCCAGCTCTCGGAGGAAGAACTGGCTGTGGAAGTCCAGCAGCTTCTCCAGGTTCCCGAAAACGATGGAGCGCTTGCCCCTCAGGTCCTGAGGAAGGTCGGCTCGGTCCATTTCGGGGAAATAGTGGTTGATTATGTAGCTGAGAGAGCGCACATATTCCCTCTCTGTCATCACCATCTCCTGCACGATGTGCCTGAGCTTACTGCAGAGTTAACACACACACACACACACGCACACACGCCAGGCCGTTGAGTCATCTCAGCTCAAACTGGTCGGAGGAGATTCATCCTCTAATTCTGAGGTACTCAAATACAAATCTTAAAGGTCCACAAAGAAAAATTTCAACAAGACAAAGGTCCGTTTATTAAAATCTGTTAAGGCAGGGTTGGACTGAGATCCTAATTTATTTTTATCCACAATTTAAGGTGTTGGTGGGGGAGGGGGGATTCGGTCTCACTTTGTAGCGGAGAATTTTGACTCATTGCGTCGCAGTGATGTCTTGCAGATAATACAAAAAATCCATATGAAAAGTATATTTTGCTCAGAGTCTGGAGACAATCGTGTTTCGGTCCAGATCAGAGTCCAGGTTTTGAGGATGACTGCTCTAACTGAAAGGGTAAATCAAAACTGGATTCTGGCAAGAGGACCAATCAGTGATGGCCCTGTATCTCCTCTGTTAGCCCATTTCTTATTCTACTATCATTTCTCTAGTTTATTTTTCCCACCCTAAGCTCACTACCCTCATCCTTTATCTCCTGCTATAGTCCACTATCTCCTTTGTCCTTTCCCACATTCTAACAATCTACTTCCCTTTTCTGTCAAACATTTCCTTACTTTATCCACTTTCTTAAATTTTACATCCCTTCCTCCTCTTTTATCTCTTTCCCTAACCCATAATCATCTTTCTTAGCACAATTCTTCCTCTCCTAGTCCAATTTTCTTTGATTCTCTTGCAAACTAAGCTTTTACCCTTTCACTGTTTCCTCCCTGAAACCAGCTACTTCCTCTCCTAACCTTCCCCTTGTTCTTAAGCCCAGTCCTTTATTTCATTCCCTTGCCCGCCTTCTTATTTCTTTCCTAGCCCTGTGCCTCCTTTCCTTACCCACTACCCCCTTCTCTTTCTGCTGGCTGCACCTTGCTTAGCTCAGGAGTTATTATGCTCTTTCTTTAAGCTGCCCTTGCTGCTGCCATTTGACACCCATCCAGTCGCCTCTAAACTCAAGCTTGGTACCCACCTCGCCCTGGGTTGGGCTTCGGCTGCAGAGCTGCCGGTGGCTCTGGGGGTGCCAGGGTAGCTGTGTAGCCCTTGTCCTGCCCAGCTGTGAGCAGCCATTCTCGGGCAGAGCGTGTGGTCTGCTGCCGCCATGCTGCTGACCTCAAGGCCACGGATGAATACTCCGGTGTTTCCTCTGTGCACCGGCTCGTNCCGCCATGCTGCTGACCTCAAGGCCACGGATGAATACTCCGGTGTTTCCTCTGTGCACCGGCTCGTTCAGAGTGCGGTTGCTGTACCGCGATACCTCAGGGGTAGTGGGACAGTCAAAGCTCTGAGTTTTTCGAAGATGCTGCCGCCGGCTGGAGAAGGAGAAAAGGGAGGAGGAAGAGGAGCAGGAGGAGGAAGGAGCGAAAGCTGTGGAGGAATCGGGCCAATGAAGGCTGGGACTGGAGGAGCAGATGCTGAGCCGGTCAGAAGATTCCTGTGAGGAGGCGGACTGCGAGAGATGGTGGAGGAGAGGGGTCTGCTGGGAGTTGTGAAGGGAGGAGGTGGAAGGCGATGTAGAGGCGCTTTGGAGTAGGGATGAGTTGTTGTGAGGAGGTGATGAGGTGTTAGGGAGGAGGTCTGGGTTACCACTGAGTGAGGAGGTATGTGGGAGTAGGTTTTTAGGGTGTGGGGAGATATTGGGGTGTAGGATCCGATTTTTAGGGTGTGAGGAGGTATTTGGGGGTGGAGCTGGGTTTTTAAGGGATGAGAAGGTTTTGGGGAGTACGACTGGGTTTTTAGGGAATGAGGAGGTGTTGGGGAGTAGTACTGATCTTTGAGGAGATGAAAAGTTGTCAGGAAGGAGGGATGAGTTGTTTTGAGGATGTGAGGAGGGTACTGGAGGGCAGGAGGGGGAGGAGGAGCAAGTCTCCCACCCCCCTAAAAGCCCAGATAAGGTCTTCCTGGAGAAGCGGGTAGAGCTCTTGCTTAGACCAGAGTCAGAGTTGCGTCTGTGGGTGGAGTCTCGCATCCTGAGCACCGCCTCCATCTTCCTGTCAAACATCTTCTTGGTCTCCTGACACTTGGACCAGGCAAAGCTCCACTGACATAGGCCTCGCTCGCCCCGCAGCTCGCCCGCCAGTGACTTCATCTCCTGGAAACGACCATCTGGGATTGGTGGGTGCTGGCTTTGGTAGTCCTCCAGGCAGCCAATCATAGCCTGGCATTTGTCTGGCAACTTGCACTCATCCATAGTAATACCGGCGAGGCGGCGCATGCCCTCCAATGCCCACCCATAGGCCTAAAGCGAGAGAATAGGGGAGGAATCAGTCTTCTGTTATTGAAATACTTCACATTTTTCATCATGGCAAGGAGATGAAGCTAACTCTGGTTAACCTCTGACCTTTGACCTTTAGAAGCAAATGCTGACCTGCTGAAAAACAAAGTCTTTAGGATTCATCCTCTGTGGACATGAATGTCCGAATGTCTGTCTCGAAATTTCATGACAATCCATCCAACAATAGTTGACATACTTCAGTTTGGACAGACAGACCCAAAGCAAACAGTTGGAATCAAAAGAGAGAAATAAATGAACAGAGAGAGAGAGAGAGAGAGAGAGAGAGAGAGAGAGAGAGAGA
>VXCM01000449.1:14266-39906 GCA_014773175.1 Lucifuga dentata
GTGTGTGTGTGTGTGTGTGTGTGTGTGTGTGTGTGTGTGTGTGTGTGTGAGAGAGGGGAAGGTATAAATAAAGGAGAAGAGGCCTCCTGCTTTTATCCACAGGACTGAATGAGCTTTACTCTTCTGACAGACCAACACATTATTGCGCGGCTCAATCCGAGAGTGACATTCTCATGTGTTCGTGGCTTGAGTCTAACTCCTTTAAGCTCTTTCTGCATGATGAAACACAAAACAACAGAAGAAGAGCTACATCTCTTCTTCCTACTCTGATTGGTATAAAAAAAAAAATCAACAACAATAAAACAAAATGGCGAGATTCATAAAATACAGTGTCTGCTTTCGGACACCATCAAAATTAAGACCTGTTTCGGTCTGGTGGTAAATTTTAGTGGGATGAAATCTGGGTGATGTTTCAAGCTGTATTTGCCTCACCTGTGTCAGTGATCAATAAATTTGATAGATAAACACACTCAGCTGATCAGATAGTATATTAAAATGGAGAGTTATAATCTGATCCCGCACACATTCTAGTGGCAAGTGGCACTGAGCCTCTTCCTCAAGGATCATCTGCTGCATTCTCTCTCTCTCTCTCTCACACCCTCCTCCCATGTACCACGACTTCCATTAGTGTGGATACTGTTGCAGGTTTCTGTCCCTCCTCTCTTAAAGCAGAGAATTTAGCTTTCCTTTGCTGATTTGACATGTTAAAGTCACCGTGACACCCTTACAACAACGTGTTGGTAATGAGACACTGACTGGCTGATTAATGTAAGGGAAGCTTTAGTTAGTTAGCTTATTTAGTTAAGTGCAGTGATAGTTGTGTAGTTATTGTGATTTTTTATGACAAAGTGAGCTCAGTATAACAAAATATATCCACTCCACTCCAGACTTAAGGTTGACTGTCAGTCCTTTAAGGACTAAGACAAATCATTAAAGGACTGTTTCTTTAGTGACAACAGAGAAACTAACGCAGCATTTCTAATTCTTATGTTACACTACCATGAATAGTTTGATCATAATGTGTTATTTTCTAAAAGTGCAGGATATAGCATCAACATTGTTTTTATTTTAAACTTCATTCTGTCCCCCCACCCCCATCTACCCATCTCAAACCAAAGCTGCAGACTGTAAGTGAAGTTTAAAGAGAGGAACATGGCAGTCTAACAGTAAAACCATAAGGAAGCGCGTGCACACACACACATACACACAGTTACAGTAGACTAGTAGGTCAGCACTGTGCATGTGTGGGAACAGAGCGGCTGTAGACTGCAATGGTCAGGACACATCAGCAAACTAATCAGTTTAAAGAGCACTCAACCGACACACACACGTACGCACGCGTGCACACACGCACGCACGCACGCACGCACGCACGCACANCACACACACACACACACACACACACACAGAGAGAGAGAGAGAGAGAGCTTTATCCACTATGGCAACAGTCTGCAAACATGATTCTGAACATGATGTTTAGGCTAAAATGTGTCTGAAAGGACTAAGTCAACAAGATGTGCTGGAGTTGGTGGGAGGTGCAGGAACACACTTTTATCCAGTTGTCAACTATCCTAAAGAGGAAGATGATGGGCACAGAGGAGCAAAGCTGATGAAGGCTCATTAAAATTAAATTACGTGATATACATCTTGAGCTAATTATCAGGTTTTCATTTTTCTGTTTAAATTGTTTAAACTGTCTTTACGAGTCAGACAGCTTGAGCTTTTGACTGAGTTACGCTAACAGTTTCCCATGTTTCCAGTCTTTGTGCTAAGCTAGCTTAAACATGTACTGGGCCACAAAGATGAAACTTATGTCCATCTGGCTCTGAGAAAAATGGAGAACAGCAGGATTAACTAAATGTTGGAGTGTTCTTTACATTGTTTACTTATCTCATTCCATAAAGTCATACTGGGAGCTGACCAGTATAACCACAGTCTGCTGTTCGCTGAGAGCAGTTCGGGGTTCACAGTAGCCATGATATGCAGGATTGAGCTGCACTGTGTTGGATGATGACATGATGACCGATGCAGCTACAAACTCCATCAAACAAAAAAATCAAGGTGGACATAAGCCAATGAAATCTGCCCACAACAACACGACCGAAAGGCTCTGATGCTGAGTTTACTGGGAACAGGACAGATAATATCCTGTATGAACCCAACAAAAACCTTTTACTAACGTTGTATAAACCAACACTAAGACCAGAGAGAGAGAGAAAAGAAAAGAGGAGGAATAGTGAGGCTTGAGGGACAATGGTCCTGCAGAGTTTGATTAAAATAATGTGGTTTTGTTGTTGTCTCCAAAGACGGGATGAGAGAAGAGAAGGGATGAGAGAAGAGAAGGGGACAAAAAATGAAGAGGAGAAAAAAAAGAAATAGAGCAGAAAAAGTAAGAGGAAAAAAACAAGATGGAAAAGAGATGGAGGAGGAGGAGGAGGAGGAGGAGGAGGCTGTAGTAGTGACCAGGAGCAGACAGTTTTTGGGGACAGCAGCTCTGCGGGACTCCAGTCCTGAAGGCAATCAACCATAAAGAGAAAGAGGAGGAGGAGGAGGGAAAAGACTGAACCCTCTGAAAAAGAGATGAAAGGAGAAAAAGGGGGCAAGCTGTTGGTGTTCCCTTTCTTCTTAAGGAGTCGACTACTTAAAGCAGTTTGTTTTTTTTTTTAGCTCTTTACAGACCGACACAGTCAGTTAATCTTTTCTGTTCTTAAATACCTACAGAAATCACAAAAAGAGCAAACTGTCAGGTGACAGAACAAAGAGAAATTCATTTGTGAGGTGGAAAAGTATCCACAGCTCTACCAGCCACTGTCCACAGGCTTTCTAAAGATATTAAATACATTTCCACAGCTGACAAACAGAAATTACAGACTCATAAATCCACCGCAGATAAACATGTTCACCGTATGCGACTAATAATGCCTCATATGCTGTGTGGTCTTGTTGATATGTTGAAGTGACGAGTGTGTTTGGTGTGTTCAATACATGCTGCTGCTCTGTGGTGGCAGTGTGTTTTCTTGCAAACTGTTGAGTGATATGATCTCAGGTGGGCAGCTTTACATAAAAACTGTAAACGCAACCAAAACACGCTAATGCTGCCTGCATTCAAGGGATGTTTCCACTTCGCTGCACTGAAAAGACAAAAGAGTTAAAGGAGTATTCTGCTGATTCAGTGTGATGCTTCTCAAACATCACAGGACTAAAAAGAGATTTTAAAAAAAGATGATCCAATGTGATGTAGTAGATCTTATAAGTGAATGGAGAACTTTAAATGCAATCTGTATAGATCGTACATGTTTTTGACATAAAGTATGTCACCTCACCTGTCTTCCAGCTCTGCTCAAACTCTATAATCAAGCTATTTTGGATTACGAGTTATGACTTTTAATCATGTGATATGACAGACATTTCCAAGGTGTAACCTGCCTCTTGCCCAATGACTGCTGGGATAAGATCCTGTAATACTATGCAGAATAAGCAGTATAGACAATGGATGGATAGATGGATGGATGGATGGATGGATGGATGGATGGATGGATGGATGGATGGATGGATGGATGGATAGAATTGTACTAAGTGGCGCCTGAAAAACATACAACAATGGTCCATGGAGAAAAAGTTATCGCTCATTTTTTTTTTTTTAAAAAGGTTGAAACTTTGCTATAGAGCTTTAGAGCAAAGAAGAACTGCCTAACTGATCACGTGCGATCCCGGCAATGAATGTTATCTGTACAACGCGTCCGGATACACTTAATTCATTTTAATGGAAGTTTTTAGTTGAAGTGAAGAACCAAAAAGCCTGAGTCTGTAAGTTTACATGCACGCAATACTCTTGATTATTTGCCTGTACTCCAGCTAAAGCAATAATACAAGTAAGATGTATACAGAGACAGAATTAATAAAATTCCACAGTTCACAGAGTATATATTACATCTTAATCAGCGTATGGGTAGGCTTCCTTCAATTATGACATTTATATGCCTAAATAAATTTACAATCATATAATCTAGGTCTGTTACTTAGAGTACGCTTACCCCGATTTAAGCCAATTTCAGTCTCATTAATGTGTATATATGACCTTGAAAAAAAACAATCGATTTATTGCCTTACTCAAAGTGTAACTGAAAATTTAACATGCATGTAAATGTACTTAGTGTCCCTCTCTTGCTGGATGATTGAGAATAAATGTTTTTTTTCTTTTTGCAGCAGTCATAGTTCTTCACACATTAAATCAAATACTAACAAAGAATCAAAATCGGTGATGACTCCAGATGGATTCTGATACCAGCTATGAATTCCATTCAATTTCAACTGGATTGAGGCAAGTCCCGGCTGTATCCAATAGGGGAAAAAAAAAAAACCTTTTATTTGATTGGTTTTGGACCACCCACAGCACACTATTTTCCAAAATGATGTATGACTTTTGACCTCAAACAGCTTCACGTAGCAAAAATGTTAATAAGGAAAGTTCTATCTGTGATCTCATCGTTTCTGTAGAACCGATCACACAATCCAGCTGCTGCACCAGGATAACATTACAGACATTCTGATGGTCCAACAGGAGCTAAAAATCAAATCACCTGACACAGATTCATCACAACATCCACTTTCTGCTGGTGTATAAAACATAAAACACACTCCAACATCTGACTTCACAAAAAGAAATGGAGGGAATTTCATGTTGAATGGAAACATAACACAGAACAATCAGAATGACACACTTTAAATCATACTACTTACATACTTCGACAGGAAAGATTATTAGCTTCTACTTAAAGGACCAGATCAGTGATTTCGCATGTTTGAGCCCAATAAATACAATCAGCATACACGTTACTACCAATGATTTTCCAAAATATAGTGTCAAATATTAAAATTGTTTTTTAAATCAACTTGTAGAGACTTAAAAAGAGATAAGTAATCCATCATACCAAACAATTAGTCATTCTTATTTTTTGTCAAAGTTACTTAATTTAATCGATACAACACAAAGCTACACAGTAGAAAGTGTATATCTCCACCAGGGAATATAGTTCCAGAAGACTGCTTTTACAGAGAAATTAAAACGACTGTGCCCTCTATAATCACACATAAGTTTTAGCAGGCAAAACTTTGAATTTTATCACCTGAAGATTTGATTTTGAAAGTTAAAAGGATTTGGCAAAATAACACAAAAACTAAAGTACGGTTTATGTTTTGTAAAATGGTTGGTGGCAATGTAAGTTGTATGCAGGCAAGTATTTATCGGGCTCAAATATGCAAAATCACCGGCATGGTCCTTTAAACCAACAACTGAGCTTCAACAGGATCACAAAGTATTGAAATGCAATCCAAAGACAAATCCACATCAAGTACTACGACGCTGAACAGATTTCAGAATTTTATTTTACATTCTAGCAGAGATCCAAAAGTTTTTTAAGATCCCAACCATGTCAGGCTGACTTCAGAATATTTCCATGTGATGGTATAATGCAGATATTAACAACAGAGTCTTGGCTTTGAATATTTCAATCAGCATGGGAATCAAAGAGAGCTGGAATAAGATGATACATGGCAGATGAGAGTGGAGAAAATATTTTTCTTTCTATTACGAGAAACTTAAAAGGAAGTTAAGATGTTTCAGGGTTTTGGCAGTGAGATCAGCTGCTTTGGCTTACCAGGTTTTAAGTACCTAACTGCATTTACTAAAGTACAGTTTGAGGTACTGGTACTTTACTTGAAAACTTTCTACTTTTCCTCCACTACATCTCAGTGGGAAATATTATCATTTTTACTCCACTACATTTATCTGATCTATATCAAGCTTGAGAAAAATACCACTGTTTGCTGGATAAAAATTTCAAAATTATTTCAGCTCAATGACACAAAGACTTTTAGCCATTTTCTAAAGAGATTTAGTGTATTTGCTCAAGTTGATAACACACACTCGCATACATATCTAGCCACTTAGCCACACACGAACACACTAAAACACGCAAGCTCACTTACAGAGAGAGAGAGAGAGAGAGAGATAGCAAAAACTTCTGGCATTAAACAACATGAATAACTTGACAAGGAATAACAGCAAAAAGATACACACGCACGCACACACAGAGTACACAACTTCCACAACATTTCCCAGCAGAGCTCTCTATTCTTACCTCTGTGTGTTGTGGTGGAGAGCTGCAGCCTGACTGAACTGAGCAGCAAGCTTCATTCTGACCGCACGCACGCACGCACGCACGCACGCACGCACGCACGCACACACGCACACATGCACACACACACACGCTGACCTCCTCCTCCATTCAATGATTGGCAAATGGGCGGTCTCAGGACAGAAGGGGGGAGGGGGTNACCTCCTCCTCCATTCAATGATTGGCAAATGGGCGGTCTCAGGACAGAAGGGGGGAGGGGGTCACCACAACAAAGACTATGGAAGGAATGGAGTAAAATGAGGAAGGAGGGAAAACTTGGCACTGGAGTGATACGTGGACTGTGTGTGTGCACTCTCACACGCACGCACACTAAATCCTCTTTCACACCCAGACACACACACACACACAGTGTAAATATTGTGGTAGTTTTACATGTGGGTGTCATGTCTGACTCTTTTTTTTTTGTTTGTTTTTTTTGCTCTCAGGACTCAGTAACATCTCAGTGGTNTCATGTCTGACTCTTTTTTTTTTGTTTGTTTTTTTTGCTCTCAGGACTCAGTAACATCTCAGTGGTGTTAAACGTTTAAAATCTTTGACAGAATTATAGGCTTAATGGCATCTCTAAAAAGTTTGGAGTTTCATCAAAAGTGGAGAACATCGACTTCAGTCAGTTCACTTTCAATGGATTCCAAATGTGACCAGTTTTCACAGCAGAATAAAGGAGTCATATCAGTGAAAACTTCTCAAACTCCTGCAGCATGATGAACTTCCTCCTGAACATCTGCATCATCGGTCTGTTACAGAGAATCAGAAATGTTTCTTCTTTTTTTTTTGGTNCTGAACATCTGCATCATCGGTCTGTTACAGAGAATCAGAAATGTTTCTTCTTTTTTTTTTGGTGGAGTTTTGGTGCTTCCAGGAGATTGAGAGCACCACAATGAGAATGATAAAATTCTTTATGGGATTCATTTTCTTCAGTTTTCTGTTCCCAAATGCAAAGTCCACATCTCCTCATATTGAATCTATTTGTCAGAAATATTGATCGCTTGTATCTCCACAGTCACAGATTTGTCAGGTTTGGCCTCAGGCTCAGGTTTACAGCAGACAGCAGAGTGTCATACTGTGTGTGTGTGGGGGGGGGTGTCGCACTCTAAATTTTGACATTTATATTAGAGGAGGAGGGGTTTCTGCGTGTGTGTGTCAGGTCAGTATCAGCCGTCAGTGTACCAGAGTGGAAATTTCACAGTAAACTTCACTGCACAGATCAACACTGACACCCACACAACACACAATTTGTCTTTTTTATATGTGAGCACTGAGGATGGCAACTATTATGTCTGATGTTAGCACATGATTTTCAGCCACTGTGATTGGCTGATGAGTTCACAATGGACTGATGGCAAAAATGTCAGCCTTTATTTCTGCAATGATTTCATTTTTTGGTGTTAAGAGTTTTGTTGCCAAAGTGGCAAAATAAAAGATGAAAGCAACTTTAAACTTTTCAGGCTTAGAGGATTGTAGGAATCACTTCCTCTTGCACACGCATGCACACACACACACACAGTCTTCTCCCTACACTACAGGACCATCTGGAACTCAATACACGCACCCCTTTACTACGGGCCAGTCTACCAAACAGTATCCCCCCCAACCTCATTCTTATTACAAGCTGTCACTTTTACTCCATGGGTATGATCTCAAGTGGGTGGGTGGCGGTGAGGGTGGAGGGTTTCGCCCATATGGCTCAGCAGCGTTTTCAGGTTTTAGGAATAACAAATGAGTTTAAAGTGATTTAGTGAGTGACTCCCGGGTATGAAACAGTTGTGATCTTTGCATCTGTTTTAATCTGTTCACAATAAACACGCTGCCACCTAGTGGAGAGGACAGCTAAGTAACCTTCCAAAGACGAAAAGTGAACCTGCATGATTTTTTCACAGTGAGTGAAATATTCAAAGTGAAAGACACCTGTACATCATTTTATACCCAATTTCTTAAAAATTCAACCTTATTTTTTTAAAAACTTTGGCAACTTTACCATCTCAAATAGATTTTAAAAGAGCAACAATCATTAAAGTTTAATCCTGAATATTCGGTTTGTCTCGGGTTACGCTCGTGTTTGCAGAGTTCAGAGCTGCTGGAGACGTTTATAATAAATCATAAATAACTAACAGTACCTGGTCAAGGAAGCGGTAAAGGCGGACAGCCCAGTCGATATCCCGGCCGGTGTTGTCGACACGCTGAGAGAAATCCTGCAGCTGAACCCAGAGCGAGTGAACTTTGACCTCATAGATGTGAAGGTCAGCTGATGACAAGTCCTTCCAATGCTTGAGACGGCTCAACAACTCCTCCCCTTTCTTAATGTTCTCCTACAGGAAGCGAGACAGAAAGAGAATAAGAGAGATTTGCATGTAAATGTCCAACAATAGGAGAGCATGAGGAGTCCATCTTCCCAGGAAAACATCTATTATGATGTTTACATGCCTGCATAAATCAATTTACAAGCACATAATCTAGGTCTGTTACTTGGAATAAGCTTTAAGCCTACATCAATTTAATTATGGATACACAATGTTTGAAAAAAAAAAATCAATTTATTGCTTCAATCTGAATATAATCAGAGTTTTAACATGTAAAGGTATTGTTTACTTAAGTGAGCACACATGCAAGAAAGAGCAAATATAGTAAAAGAAAATAACAATATTGTCTACAGTGTTCAATGCCAATTGTTCATTTTATGAAAATGTCATTAGGCTCTGAATCATTCAAATTTTACTGGAATAAAAATAACTAAAGCAATGGAAAGCCAGATATTCAAGTGTATTAGATATATTAAGTAACCACAAGTGTGTGTGTCATACAAATGCAGTCCAGTAGAAGTCTTTGAATTCCTGCTGTTTTTCGGTCACAAGTTCCAGAGAATCTTTCGGCTCATTCAGACTCTTCAACTGAATGTCGCCAACATCCTCTATCCAGCGCCTCACCTACACACACACACACACACACACACACACAGAGAGAAAGCATGAAATGTATCCCACAATGCACTNACACACACACACACACACACACACACACAGAGAGAAAGCATGAAATGTATCCCACAATGCACTGCAACTGGAGGTCTGTCACGTCTGACGCTGTGCGCAACGGCCAAGAAAACCTAAGAAAAAAGTGGATATTGAAGGTGTTCTGCTTTTGTTGTCAGTTCACTAACAATAAACTGTCTGTGGACAGGTTACATTAAAAAAAAAAAAAAAAAAANAAAAAAAAAAAAAAAAAAAGGCTGAAAGCGTGGCTCTCCTTGTAATTAGGGGCAGATGAAGAAACATCCTCCTTCATTGAATAAATTAAAAATATTCATTTTTATTTACTCTACATTTAAATTTTTTGCTCTCGTTTCCTTGCTCAAGGGCTCATTTCAACTTCAACTTCACTGATTTCATCACAGAGGGCTCACTAAAGGAAGACATGGAGGTAACGCAACATTGCTATTGTAGAACCGAACGCAACCTTAGTGTACGCCAGCGTGATGTACTGAGCAGGCTCAGACTGACCTCAGCGAAGCTCTCCTCTATGTTCCTAAACTCCACGATGAACTGCAGCTCCTGAGTTCTGGAGTTGGAGAGAGTCACCAGGCGGTGGAGCAGCTCGTCCACCTGATCATACAGAGTAGTTACTGCCTCCACCGTCGCACTGAAATCCACACAAATATTGCCTTAAGACACACACACTGCAACACATCCAGAATCTAGGACAACACACCCTATCCTAGATTCACACAGACTGTAATGGAATCCATCCACATATTTTTACATAATCTTAAAAAAATGAAAGGAAGAGAAGGAATTTAAAAAAATGGAAATGGAACCAGAAGAAATATATATTTTTATTGAAATAGCATAGTTTTCATAGTTTTCTGTAAGAAGAAACTGTGGTAAGACTCATTCACTTTTAGAACAAATAATTAAAATTAACAAGCTTAAAAAAGAAACACACTAGCTGAAATTGGCATTAAAAAATGGCACAGTGTCATCGGAGAGCAGACAAGATTCTGGAGAGGGGGAGAGAGAGAGAGAGAGAGAGAGAGAGAGAGAGTTACCGGTGGTCACCAGTTGTACTGAAGCTGCTCTCCTCTCTGCGTAGGCAGGACAGCGAGGCTCCGCCCTCCTGTTGTAACTTGACCAATCGGCTGTCTTCCAGGATGCTACACATCACCGCCCTGTACCTGGACAACAACACCTCAGCATCCTGAGGGAGAGAAGGAGAGAGGGCTGAAGAGAGATTTTCTAACTCATATAATAATAATATCCTCTCTTCTCTTCCACCGTGTGTGTGTGTTTGTTACCTCGGCAACAGCAGGTAGGGGTGTGGACTTCAGCACATTGATGGTTTTCTGCAGCAGATTAATTACGTCTTCACACTGATTGGTCAGCTGCTCCACTCTCTGTTGGAAACATGCCAGACTTAAAAAAAAAAAAAAAANAAAAAAAAAAAAAAAGAAACACCAGCTAACTATTAATACAGTAACTAACCAATAACTAACCGCTCCATGATTCAACTTCCTAAACTATAAAACTCATCAGGACTCGTCTTTATTCTAAGTATCAACATTAGATTAAGGTAGAGGTGTGGGTGGAGCTACAGGTATAGGAGATGTTCACATGTTCAGTGTTGTTGGGAGATTTTATAGTTAAATGGTAAAACATTTTTATGCCCTACAGAAAAAAAAAACAACTAAATTTGGAGATTTCAATAAGATAATGCAAATTCAAGTTTCCCACAACTCTTGTTTTTTTAACCACTTTTTTCGTTACAGTTTTTCCAGATGTTCATTATTTCACAGGGAGGCTTGACTACGTGGGATAATTCATTAGCTAACCGATAATTATTCTATTAAATGACATAACAACCACTTCTTCTTTGTTCTTCCAATGTGTGTGTGTGTGTGTGAGAGAGAGAGAGAGAGAGAGAGAGAGAGAGAGAGAGAGAGAGAGAGTGTTTCAGCGTGTTCTGACCGATCTGAAAAAGACCCAGCTGCTCTGGCTGAAGCTGAAGGAGCCTCCAAAATCTGTCGGAAGCTGATGGACCTCCACGTGTTTCTGAATGGACTTTAGAGATCGCAGCACCTCCACCTGCACAACACACACACACACACACACATGCACACACACACACACACACACACACACAGATAATTAGTATAACCAGCAGCTATGATATGTATCCAGTAGCCATTAAGCGTGAGTAGTAGCCAGTATGACCACCAGCCATGCAGTGTGACCTGTACAAAGTTTGACCAATAGCCACGCTGGGTGATTAATAGACTAATAATAATACAGTATAATGCAATGTGAGCCATACAGTAGCCAAACAGTTAGCCAGTGTGAGCAGCGCTGGTGTTACCTGTGTAGCTGAAGGCTTGTCCAGATGTGGATTGGTGTCCTTGTTAACCAGGAGTAACACGTTGTGGATGGAGCCTGGTATGTTCTCCTGAAAACATGCACGCACACACACACACAAAGGATCAAAGTTGCTGACGAACAAGCATGATGTAGGATTTTTCTGTCATTAATTTTATCATTCAACTTATATTCCTTTGAATAAAAACCATAAATAATGGGTCAATGTACAATAGTTTGGTCATAGTTAAGACCTCTGCTAAACTATATAAATGATTTTTAACCACCAGAACACCCTGAGTGAGAAGGAGAGTTAAGTTTTAAGCTTCTGTTGATCTCACTGGAAGTCACGCTGAGCTGCAGGATCAGGAGTTTTGAGTGTGTTTGACTGGAGCCTTTTCATGGAGAAACAGGTCGAGTCAGAACTAAACACACAACAGGTTTCAATCTGTCTGTGTGCCAACCAACACACCCTGTCTGACTTCACCTGCACGTTTCAAATGACCACCTGAGGAAATTGTGTGTGTGTCTGTTTATGTGTGTGTGTATGGGGATCTGCTGCTACCTGTTGTTGAGAAACAAAGCTCATTCTCTTCAATAAATTGTCAGAAATTGCCGTATGTTGCCAATCATTACAGTGTGGAGTCTTGCCGACAAAACCAGAAATGTGCTGCTTTTTTCCACCAGTTACTCAATTAGTATAAATTCTCAAATAATTTACAATAAATAATAATAATAAAATACAACATTTATTTCACAATAAAAGATTTCTGGAGAGTGGATTATGTCCTCTGAACTGATTAAAATTAATTAGCTGCTGAAAATATTGTTAGTATTTAAAAGAGAAAATCAGAGCAGCAGAAGTGAGCGCCAGGACTGTTGACAGGAAGGCTTCTTATTAAATTATGATCAAATATAAAACAGGAGAATAAGAAATAAAGGTCTTTCTCTCACAAAGACTTGACTCTCTCTTCAGATAATGGAAATAAAGGCCCAACCCACTATATGAGAATTTATGGTGCACTACTCGTGTGCTCTGCTGCTCAGATGTCTGTGAACATGCACATGAGGTTCCAGAGACATGTATGACGATCCTCAAGCCTCAGTCTCTAAAAGAAGGCCTTGGATGTTCAGGTCCTCTTCAGCACGAGGGTCAGAAAATAACAAATTCTGAATAGCAGATGCCAGAACAGGTAGCATTGCTGAGACAGTCATTAGGCTGATTATTATATTATATTATAATTACAAGGTTAGCTTTAAGTTAGAAATAGTTACATTTAGCTACTAAATTGGGTATTATGGTAATTGTGTGCCTGTAAATGCCAACAATCCAGACTGCGAGAGGACAGTACATTGTTGGTTTTATGTTGTTCTGCATAGTTAGCCTATATTTAGAATGTCACTCAGTGTGGAGTCTTGCCAACAAAACCTGATCTGTACACACCAGGAATAACACTAATCACACTTTTTGACAAAATGTACTTTAAATGGTTTAGTCCCACCAAACTTTAACAAGCTCGCTTTGCTGGAGAAATTTTGTCCGATTCTCTGACCCACTTTGTCTTTTGTTTTGTTTTGTTTTAATTGCAAGTTATTGATAATTACACTTTATCTAAAGCGATGTAAATATGAAGCACAGTAACATATCCAAGCATTTTTTCGGACCGTGGAGAACATGTAAACTCTAAACAGAAAGGCCCTGGAAGCTGGATTTGAAACTAGGGCCTTCACGGTCTGAGCAGACAGTGCCTAGAATCACAAAATGCTTTTGGCTGCTTTCATCTGTCATTATTATATTTGTCCTTGCAGTGTGTCACCATAGCGACCAATAAGTGGTCTTTGGGTCTGCATGTTTTTGTTTGTGAGGTCCTGGCTCCTCTGAACTCACCTGCAGGGATCTGAAGGCAGCGAACAGGGCGGGGGCGGGAGGAGCTCTACGGGCGTCCACTAGCACCGTCAGTCCCAATGCTTGCATGTCCTTCCTGTTACACAGGAAGTGATGTCAGAGAAATAGCAGCCATACTGAATACAAATTTGAAGATTTTGAGATTTTAAGCATGTAAAAGTGATGAAATTAAGCATGCTCAAACATACGATATGTGGTACACAGACTACACTGGATAGATTTGGTAGTGTGCTATTGGTTGGTAGCTGAACCAGGAAGCTGCTTGTACCTGAGGGTGGAGGTGTAGTAAAGCAGGAGGCGGAGCAGCTCTGTGCTGTCACAGTCAGGGTTCGACCACACGGAGTTCCTGGTAAAGACCGTCAGCAGGGCTCGCCCACTTCTGTCTCTGGTTCCTACACAGAGGACATAACATCTAAATCTGGATCGATCCTAATCCAGTTTAAATCAAATGTATTTACATTCAGTGTGCAACTTGTCAGAATGTCAGAAATGAAATGAAATGAAATGAAAAGGTTCGCAACACCAAAATACCCTGCTTTGTACTTCTTAATATATTTTCCATGTTGGCTTTAAAAAAAAAAGAACAATGTTCTTTTTTTTTAATCATAAAACTGGAATTGGACAAACACAAACGAACAGCTGATCAAGTTGCAGTTCTAATAAGACTGATGTATTTTTTCTAAACTGCCTGAGTTATATGTTTAAAATAAATCCATTTGAAATAGAAAGTTGCATTTATAGTAGCTAATGTTCTGCGCTTGCAAGCTAGCTAAATCTGAAAACATCACTTATGCATATTAACCGCTGTGCATAAAACAGGATTTTATACATCTAATTAGCTTCCATGCATCTCTGATTTTCCAAGCTGGAAGAAGGATAATGACCAACTTGAAATTTAAGACTTTAAAAAAGAATGCCAAATTGGTTTTTGATCTAGTCTTGGTCTAAGAATATGGTTATGCTGTAATCTTGATTTATTCCCTAAACCAGTCAAATATTCCATAATTCATAGCAGGCTGGTCATTGGTGGTGTGTTCGGGTGGTTCTTGTAAACTCATAATATCAGGAAATGATTAACCATATCAGCTTTTTCAAGTGTTGGTGTCCAGGTGACCATCAGGTAAGGTGGAGTGAGAAAAAGACACTGAGGGATGGAAAAATGGAAATCAGTCATAAATGCCACTGTTCCTGTTAGCAGCTTGGACAACTTTAAGGCAACTTCCTGGCAAATTTCTGATTTTACAACCGAGCTGAGTGTCGGAATGACAGACTCTCTTCCTGAGGTGGAGCCTGAAGGGGGACACAGTTGAATGTGTAGAACTCGTCTTCATTTACAGAATCTGCTGTGCTATGTACAGGCTGCATGATGTGTGTGTTCTTTCCTCACCGGGCAGACAGACAACTCCAGAGTTGAGCAGGACACTGTTGAAGCTGGACTGGGAGGACTGTACTGGGACCACAGGAGCAGCTGGCTGGTCCAGTCTGGATGAAACTGCTGGCTGTGCTGGTTCTGGACTGGTCCAGGGAGACAGACTGACCTCTGACCTCTGGATAGCAGGCTGTTCACTGCCTGAGAAGAGAAGACACACAAACACTGACTGAGCTTTAACACACACACACACGTGCGCGTGCAAGCGCTCCACACAAAACAGATAAATGCAGGTGTGTCCCATACATGCAAAAACAATACCTCCCTCTCTCTCTCTCTCTCTCTCTCTAAAATTCAGAAAAAGACAAATGCCTATCACAAGTTCCAAGAAGGGGGTGGTGGTGCAACATTTGAAATAATTAACAGTCAAAACAGTTTGTTTGATTTTGTTGAACCTCGCTTACTAAGTCGCTTTGGATATTTGCCATGAGGTCTGCCACATTCACGGGAACAACTGGTTCCCATTTTGTGTGTAATTTTTTTTTTTTTTTTTTNACTGTGTTTCACACACAAGCACATTACTTTTTTTTTTCTCCAACAACCAGCTAATATCGCCAAATGTACACTGTACAACCAAAAACTACCAACGACACACTGACATGTGGTCGTGTGCCATTACTGAATGTAAATATTGCTGCTATTTAATTCTATATTATGTGTATTTATTATTATTTATTATTTATTCAAGTGAAGAGCGCTGTAAAAGGCAGTCATCTTGGTAGGATTTATGCTACCTTCAAAATGGCAGCATCCTTTGCTCTGGGAGTTTGTTGCTGTTGCCTTGGTTGGTGTGAGCCAACTAAGCACTCAGCCATAAGTCATGACTTAGATTTGATTTATGAGGTTTACGTGCTTACAAGTGAAGCTGTAATTGGTCATGTGTGTCATGCAGTGTAACCACAAAACTGCAGAATGCTGCAGGGCGAAGTCCTGCAGGTGTGTGAGCCAAACGTGACTTTGGTTGGTTGCAAATTGGTTGTGACTTCTGTAGATGATAATTTAATTGATGCTGTCACTGCTGGTAGATGGTGGCTGCAATTGCGGCTGCACAGTTTCCCGCACTCTCAGGGGCACAGAGCGTACATTACTGGCTGGCATCTTCACATGCGTGTTTGTTCATATTGGTGTGTGGGAGGTATTAGGAGGTCCCCATTTAGTAGTGAAGCTGAAATTGTATTTTAGATTGTAACTGTGCAGGCCGATTGACAGGTAATAAATATAAATACATTTTTATCTTCAGGCTCTCTAGCTGTTCTTGTGCTTGTCTTAATGTAGCTACACATATTTATTATAAGTCATCACAGTTTGAATCACAATGTGTGTGACAGTAATCACAATATGATTTTTGACCAAATCGTGCAAGCCTAGTGTCGACCAAATCCACCACTTCCTGTCAATGTACTTTCCTCCATTTTTACGTTTCTATCACTTTTGCTCGTCACTGAATTTAATTTAAAAAGAGGGAATTTACACAATTAATCAATACTCAGTTACTTGTCATTACCTTTTACGTTGATTTAACTTAATGATCTAATCCCTTAATTCTACTTTGAACATGCAACACTGTGCCACTTTTTTATAAAATGGGCTAAATTGTCCATGAGAGGGACCTTTGTTTTTGAAATATGGCAGGTTATAAATGAAATATGTGTTGGCCAGTTTCCTGACTGACTGAAGAGTATGAGGCTTTTATTTAATTTAAATTCTACTGCGACTATATTCCCTGGCAGAGACATATTTGGTGCAGACATTGTATTACATGCAGCTCCACAGTTAAATAAAGTTACTTCAACAAAAAAACTTAGACGTAGTGTTCGCTGAGATAAATTACGTATCTCAAGCATGTTTCAACTCTCTACAAGTTGATTTTAATAGCGTACTAGAATGAACTGAAACCAACAGTAGTCTGGAAGGCCAGAAAAAAAATCTAAAATTTTAAAATTCTTTAAAAAAAGTAGTATATGTTAGGAAATCATTTTTAGTAACGTAACTTGTATGCAGTGTATAACATGCAAAATCACCAGTATTGTCCTTTAAAATTTGACAAGGAACATGAACTTGGCTGTTCCAAGTCCAAGAGTCCTGTAGCCATAGACCGTTAGCTACTTATCGCGCTAACTAGCCCAATAACCTCGTCTAGCAGTCATTAGTCCACTAGTTACAGTAACCATCTAGTTTCCCAGCTAGTCCACTAGCCACCTGTGCTCTAACACTAACCCACCGGCTACTTCATGTCTAAAAAAGGAGGCAGTGAATGAGTTAGAGGAGGTGTGTGTTTTCGCTGTAGAGATAATGGAGGAAAAAGGAGTGACCTAAAGACTGAACAGATGAAGAAGACATTCAGCAGATGAAGAAGAGCTCAATCAGCCAGTCAGGAGGAGGAGGTGGAGAAGGAGGAGGGTGATATAGAGAAAATGAATGAGTCACACACATAAGCTTAAATTGTGAAGATGAGGAGCGGAGGAGGAAAAGAAGGAGGATTCAAGAGGTGAAATGGGTTTCTGTACCTTCAGTCTGAAACTCTGCAGCTCCTCCCCAAACAGTTTGCTTACAGCCGTGCTCCTCCTCCTTCTCCTCCTTTAACTCCTTCTTTTCCTCCTCCTTTTCCCATCTCTGGTGTGGCTCCTCACCTTCGGCCCATGGTGTGCTTGTTTCAGTCGCCGGTGTGGAGACATTTAGTAATGTACTGGACTCCTCAGATTGTGTGGGGACTTTACTCGGCTCCTTTGTCTCCCCTGACGGTATGAGTGTATTATTTAAGGCCTCGGAGGGTGTGTGAGGTGTGTTAAACTCCTTTGAGTGTGTATGGAGTGTATTGGACTCTTCAGCGAATTTTTGTGTGGTACTAACGCCCTCAGTATGTGTCTGTCCAGTATCAGCGTCCTCAGAGTGTGTGCGTAGCTTGTTGGGCTCCTCAGAGTGTATTTGGAGTGTATCAGAACCCTCACAGTTTGAGTATGGAGTATTAATGTGTTGTGTATTGGACTCCTCAAAGTGTGTGTTTTGTGTAATGGACTGCACTGCGTGTGTGTGTGTTTTGGACTCATCCAAATTTGTGTGTGATGTACCTAACTCCTCAGAACATGTATGTTTTGTACTAGAGTCCAAAGGATCAACATCCTCAGAGGGTGTGCGTGGTGTGTGCATTGTACCATGTTCAGGATTGAAGTCCTCAGATTGTATAGGTTGTGTTATTTTGTCCTGAGAGTGTGTGTGCGGCGTACTGGAGTCCTCAGCTGGTGTGTACCGTGTTGCTGCCTTTTCAGAGTGTGTGTGAAGTGAATTGATGTCCTCAGAGTGAATGGAGTGTGTGTTGAACTCCTCCGTGTGTGTGTGTTGTTCTACTGCGTCCTCAAGATCTGTGTGCTTCATTACGACACCTCCTCTATCTCCTTCTCTCTTGCTTCTTCCTCTCTTTTCTCCTCTCTCTTTCTTTGCTTCTATACCTTCTCTTTTTTCACCTCCTTGCTCTCCTCCCCTCCTCCCTCGTTCTTTGTCTACACCTCCCCTCTGTTCTTTTCTCACCCTCCTCTCATGCTGCACAATTACAACCTGAACCTCCTCTTCTATCTCCACCTGCTCTTCTCCATTTTCCTTTCCTTCCCCATCTGCATCTTCACCTCGCTCCTCCTCTTCTCCCACTTCTACAGAAGAAGGCTTGGCTAAAGTTTCATCCTTCCTGCAGTCCATCTCTCCCTCAACAACATGCATCATTCCCTCCATCTTCTCCAACTGTTTCACCACCTCCTCTTCCCCCTCTTCCTCTAGCTCCACCATTTCATGCTTGCTTCCCTGCCTCTCCTTACATTGTCCCTCTTCCTTTCTCTCTCCACACTCCTCATCTTCTCTCCCTCCCGCTTCCCCTTCTTCCCGCTCCATTTCCACGCCACACCCCTTCACCTCCTCCTTTCTCTGTTTCATGCAGTTTTGAGGTTCAGTGTGCAGGTTTCCGTTTGAAGGAGTACCTTCCATCTTGTCCAGCAGCGATGACGTCCGGCACTTTGACCAAGAGTCGGATGCTCCTCTGGCTTCTGGAGGGGAGGAGGAAGAGGAGAAGGAACCGGAGGAAGTGGGAGATACAGGGATGAGAACGATGGGTGGACAGGAGTCTTGGTTCTCCTCTGTGACTTCGACACACGGCCGGCAGGAAGGCCTGGATGAGTGTGTGTTAGTAGCAGAGTGCGTGCGAGTGGCTTTGCGTTTGTGTCCAGCAGCAGAAGTGTGTACTTGTGTGGTTTTATGTGCAGTGTGTGTCACAGTGGTTTTTGGCTTGTGTGTGTGAGGTGTTTTTGGTGTGCGTGCACTAGGAGCAGAGTGTATGCTGATCCTGGCTTGGTGTTGTAGGCTGATTGACTGAGTTAAGGAGCCTTTCTGTGGGGAGAAGCGAGGCAGCAGGAGCTCAGCCAGCTCCACGTACTCCCCCTCTGAATCGGACTCCTCACTACTCGCAGGGCATCGGTCGGTTTTCGTGGAGGGTGGGAGAAGCTTCATATCTTTACCAAAAGAGTTTGTACCTCCACACTCATCATGTGCTGGGCTAATCACTACGTCCCCTTCTTTCTCAGAGGACTCCTTGTTTTCCTTCAGTCCTCTTCCTTCGGCTTTGGGCCTGCTGATGAACTGCGGGTAGACCAGATCCTCCCAGGGGACTCTGAAGACGTCTCCATGGGCAGAGAGGAGGCAGCGTTCCAGCCTGGAAGCTCCTTGCTGCTCCCTCTCCCTGTTGACGGAGTCCAGCCAGGCCATGCTGAAGAAAGAAGGCAGGGCTAGCTCCGAAACCGCCAGCTCCTCCACATGCTGGCCGCCAGCCGACAGACTACACACCAGAAGTCGGGGGGCAGAGTGAGTCGCACTCTGGCAGGAGGTGCTGCAGGCTCGAGGAGGAGGAAGAGGAGAACTGGGAGAAACCAGCAGGTAGAAGTCTCCCTGATGGAGGAGGCGCTGGTCCAGAGGACAGAGCTGGATGACTACCTTCTCATGGACGCAGAGAGGCCAGCCTTCATGACGAAACAACAAGCCGCAGTACGGCAACTGGGGAGGAGAGGAGAGGAGAGGAGAGGAGAACAGAAGGAGAGAGGAAAGAGGGGAGGAGAGCAAAAGAGAGGAGAGGCTATTATTCATCTTTTATTTGTTGTTAGATAGACTGTTTTCAAAACTAAGTACAGTATGATCAGTACAAACATGATAAGACCAAACCAGCTCTGTGGGTGTGTGTGTGTGTGTGTGTGTGTGTGTGTGTGTGTGTGTGTGCATGTGTGTATGTGTGTGTGAAGAATAGCTCAGGTAATAATAGCAAACAGCTTAACATGTTTCTGGGATGCTGTCCAAATTGGCCATTTATAGTCAATAATATGATCAACAGGTGTAACACACAAACACACACACACATGCATGCAATGCACCTCTCTCTCTCTCTCTCTCTCTCTCCCTCCTCTATATCTGGCTCTACATCAATGCATCCTTTGAAAAGTCACTCCTCTGTTTGATTCACTCTGTGGGCGATGCCGCGCCCAGTCAGGTGATCCAATACAGTCACTTTAACCAAATGTGACACGTCACCCAAACATGCATGGAGTGTAACAGACATGACTGAACATGACAAGAGAGGCAGAGACAAGAGAGTGAGATAGAGAGAAAGAGAGAGGGAGAAAGGGAAGGGGGCAGACAGTGGTAAAGATAGTGAAAGGTATAAGAAGCTCAGGTTGACTAACTTTTGCTACAGGAAATGGCAGGTTGAGACAACACTGACTCAGACCATAATCTTCTAAACCATGACGCATTTTCCGATAGCAGTAACGCCTGATTCCACAACAAAAAACACAAAAGATGAAGAACTACTGAGGATCCTGAAAGTTTATTTAGTCAACTGAAGATCTATCACAGTGACGTGCCCACTGACAATTAAAAAAAAAAAAAAAGGCTTCAGGATTTACTGTGAAGAACTTGTAATGTTCAAACTGTGTGGCAGCCATTCTCCTAATGACTCAGTCACTGAGTGGAGACTGAAACCTTTTAACATATATACTGTATTATTTCATATCAGCAAGGATGGTAGAGCCTTCATATAGCATCATATTTCATACAGATAAGTCAGCAGCCTTTATAAACAGGAAATGTAATGATGAAGGCCCATACGGACAGGTTGGTAGCCACTTATAAAAAACTAAGGTAGCACCTTAAGTCTGGATGATAGCCCCTACAGTCAGCATTGTAGCCCCCACAGATCAGAGGGCAGTTGCTAGAGTGAACAGTAGCCCCCACAGATTGGCTGGTAGCCCCTAGAGATCAGATGGTAGACTGGTAGCCCTTTCAGTTTGATTATTAGCCCCTACAGTTTAGTCAGCAGCCCCTCTGGTCAGATAGATCCAGGGATACTCACGCAGGCGTCTTGCTGGAGAGTCTGTAAGAAGTGCTTGGCAGGCAGCAGGAAGTTGATTAGGTAGCGGAGACCGTCTCCCCAGTAACAGGTCTCCACCACGCTGAGGACCTGACAGAGGACAGTGGAGGATGTGGCCTGGAAGGGCGGGTAAAGGGCTGACAGAGCAGTTTGGATGCAGCGGTCCAAAGACTCAGAGTCCTGTGAGAATATGGGGAAACAGGAGATGGGTCAAACATCAAATCTAATTACCTCGCTTCTGCTTATTTACAGTATATTTCCTCTGATAAAGTTGGACAAAAAATTTTGAAAGTGAAAAACAGGCAGTCATTAAATTTTTGCTAAAAATATCTGATTTCACTCAGTCAGTGCAGCAACTGTCAGGTTGTTTTAATAAAAACAATATCTTCAAACTGGTATTTCAGTTAAGAGTATAGCAAGGCTGAAAGTTTAATGCTATCTGATAATTTTGTTGGTCATACATACACATACACTGACTCTACACTGATTATTCCTCAGAACAGCAGGTTAAGATCACTGCTGTGACCTCTGGTTAAAACAAAAACAGCTGCTTTTTCATTGTCTGATCAAATGTCAACAAATCCTGCTGTGAGCTCTGTGAATATCAGCTGCTTTAAAATGATTTCTAAATGCACAGTTATTATTAATCCTGCATTAATATAAACAAAAGAAATTAAGATAAACTTCATCTTTACGTAGACCAGGTTTTGCACTAGTGCGGGGCTAAAAAAAAAAAAATATAAATTAAAAAACAGTTTTGGGGGTTACATGGAACAACTTAACACATTTCTATAATTATTTACAGACATTTTTCTGTCACAACACAGACACAGTTATGTTACAGTTACTGGCCTGGTGAATGTTGCAATGCTGCTTTACATGTAAAGGCCTAATTTACATCTTGCATTAACATGTGATTTGTATTCAGATACGTTATCTGGATCATGAAAAACAAGGTGTTTATTTTTGTAGAACACTGCAATCAGAATGCAACTTAATCTCTGTAATCAGATCTCTGTCAAACTAGCCAGATGTGAACGTAATCCGTGTGGCTGGGTCATGTTCATTAGATAAAGTCCGCCCACAAGTTGAAAACATCGTCCTGATGTTCATCATCTTTTTAGCCTTGTTCATTAATAAAGTTATTTTGAATAGGAGTTCAACTTGCCATAAATGGATACCTGCACCTGAAACACAGAACAGTGACAGTCCACACAAAAACATGAGTATTTTATTTTTTTAAATGGAAGCTCGTCCACAGAGCAAAAAGGAAGGATGGGCTTAAATAACAAAACAACTCTCTGCTGAGATCCAATCACAATGCAGCATCCAGATAACATGAATGCATGATGATCCAAGGTGTTCTGTACATGCAAGTCCTATCATCAGATGTCATTATCCACATAAACTGCAACACACTGAAAAACACTGGCCAAAAAAAAATTGATATTTCAGCTCTTTGGTCTTCCTGCAGTCAGTTTCTATGCATTTGGGAGTAAAGAATGCAAATAAAGCACTAAATGGCCGAGGAGGCATGACGCAAAGTAAGTGGACGTCCTTTTGACATTGTACCTGAATTAATGTCTCATTAAGATCAGGAATAAACTCTGAGAAATAAACTCATAGCAAAACAACCAATCCTGTTATGATACGAAATGAACTTGGATTTTCGTTTGTTTTTGTTTTGACAGTACAAAGCCAGAATTTTGCTATCGTTGCCTTGAAATCAGATGTGTAAAAAAAAAAAAAAAGGATTTATTCAGACACCAGACGTCATCATCTTCTTCCATCTCATGACAGGTTATGTTTTCATAGTAACTTAAAAATACTGGTATTAAAAATAGCCAAAGCAAGACGCTCACAATTACAAAGGTATTCACAGGACATCTGATTGCTGATTAAAGTGCCACACCTCTGCACAACATTCCAAACATACAAAGAACAGAGAGTCGCTCAGCCGCGACCTGATTTCACGTTTCAACTCTGTCTGTTTACAGCAAAACATGGAGGAAGCATCAGCTCTGCAAGCTGTTCTGCAGGGAAATGAGAGGTTCAGTCAAACGACATGTACTTATTTGCTGTAGCAGCTCCACCGGTATTACACAGTAAGCAGACCAGCAACATACATAATAACATCCTGCTGCAGCTTCCATGGCAGAGCAGAAATGTTCTCCATGCCACCAGCAGCCTCCAGCGCTTTTGTCTTCACACGTACGTCTATATACTGTGTTTGTCTGCACATGTACGACTGTGTTTTAATGCCAGCGCTGCTCTCTTAGCAAGCTAACATGCCTCTTATCAGCACGTGTTTGTTCATCAAGTGCAAAGAGAAAAACAAGTTCAACATTCAAGTGCAGCACTGTGGGCGTGCCCAGCAGTGCCCCAGGTGTGTGTGTATGTATGTATATCCGTGGAACCCGGAATAGGAACTGGGCTGTAACTGGATCCACTGGTCTGGAAGCAGTGGAGACAGGTCTGGTAAAAATATCAGCCCTCACACGCTGCCTGGCTCCAGTCTGCTCTCAGCGAGTGCGAGTGTGTTTTGCACGTGTGTGCATTTGTGCGATGACATACATTTAAATGCTAAGATTAGTAGATCTGGTTGTTTATCTGCAGCCATGCATTTCATTTTTATCCTCCGTCTCATGTTCTGTTGGCATGAGAATACGAGTCGTTTCCCCCTTGCCATCCTGATGAAATCTGAAAAAGACAAGACCTCTGAAAGAAATATTCAACCAAACTGAAACCAGCAGCTAAATTCACACACACACACAGGCTTTGGCTTTGATTCAGATTTAACCAATAGGCACTGTAAGTACACTTGTTGTCTTGTTCTTGACTCTATTCAGTGGGATGCAACTGATAGCCATCTTCTAATTTGACTTGGAGATGATGGAGAGAACTAGAGAAATTCTGGATATCAAAGCTGTAAAATAGTCACCCACACCAAGTGCGCTGTGCCTGTTAACATGGAGTCCAACTAACAAAGGTGTGTTTTCTCTTTAGGTGTGTGTTGAGGTGAACATTCTGGGTGAATCAGCCAGGCAGGATTCACACGACGCAACAACTGGCAGCCTAAAGCAGAGCAGCAGCCAATCTTAGCACCAGGCTATCAGATAACAGTGAGGGCATGAAAGGCACGAGATAGAAATCAGAGATCCACAAGCTGAATCTGTCTGCTCATGCAAAGAGAAAATTTATTTTTGCTTAGCGAGACAAGAATTTGTATAGGGTCGTAAAAACAAAGAGACTGCGCCACAAAACATATTAGAGAGACGAACGCATTCCAGGATCACGTGTGACTGTGTGAGTAAAATTGATCTTTAAAGTCAGGAGGCTGCAGCAACAAAAATGCCATCAAACAGCAAATACAGCAGTTTATAATCCTGATGTAAAGTCACAGTTCATAGAAGGAGCACAAACATTCTTCTGTAGCAAAGCTGCTGTGTCCTGGTCCAGCAGACTGCAAACTTAATCACTGAGTCCACAGCACTGTGGACAAACACCAGATTAGTCACTGTGATTCTGTGTGTGTTTGTTTAGTGGAGATGAAGTAGCTTGCAAGTCAGTGTGAGAGCAATCACAACTAAAAAGTTCTTAATTTTCCAACTTAACGTCCTTCCAACGAGATACACTTCTGCCGAAGATGCTGAGGGAATTTTATTCCAGGTTCTTAGAAGTCCAAATAATTCTCCATAGTTGACTAATGTCATCATTTATTTTATTTATATCAGGTTTGATACTGATACAAGGCCAAATCAGCAAGTAGAGTTGGTGCTGAACCACAAGGCTCTGATGCCCAATCATGTTCGTAGCCAGTAAGTACATAACTACTGCAATTTGGCCAAGTTTGTCCATATAATACACCTAAGAGAGACTTAGGTTAATCTGAAACTTCCAAGATAGAATCATGGAGCTCATAAGACAAAACTCCATTTTTTTGAAAAGAAAAAAATACTAAAAAAAAAGCATAAATCTTCAGATAAACATTATTGGAAATGTAAATTGTAGGAATCCCAGTATAAAAGATGTGTATTTCAGACAGCAGCTTGGACCAGCTCTGAGGAGATGGGGGAGGTACATCAAAGCAGACTGGGTGTTTCCCATGGGAGAATGGAGAAAGGCCACCCACACGGAGGCTCTACCAAATAATGCCCTCATTATCCTCAGCACGACAAGGTTATGGGATAAAATAACCTCTTCACATTTTAGATTTCTAGGTTTTTACGTAACTGTTGTGCAGCTAAAGATTCTCTCAGAATGCAAAAGAAGCAAATGCATATATGCTGCCATCACCAGCAAATACAGTCAGTGATGAGGAGGTCAAAGGCCAGATGTCACAGCAGAGGATGTGATGCCCCCCCCCCCCCCC
>VXCM01000449.1:39979-64604 GCA_014773175.1 Lucifuga dentata
AAAAAAAAAAAAAACAAGTAATTGTGTGTCAGATAACTGAGGATGTGCAGGTATTTTATCTCTACAAGAAACAGCAAAATTCATAACAAATTCGATGGAATCTCCCTTTAAAATGGCATCACAGTGTGATGAGGAGTTAAATGCTTAACTTTATTTTACATGCTAAACTTTAGCATGTTAAAACGCTAATTATTGGCTGATGGTAGAGCTGAGCCTAAGTCCAGCTTAGACTGATGAAAGTTGGGCCAAGGCTGACTGCGCAGCTCTGATCCTGATCAGCTGAGTCTGACATGGACAGCGAACAAAGAATAAAATCTTTGGATATGTTTAACAAGATGGCCTTTCCAGTGGCACCACCTTTAGGACAAAGTTGAAATTTTTTGCCCCACTGGTGGTAAAGATCTGAGAACAGCGAGGTTCTCTATTTGTGCTTTCTTGTTTGTATTGCAGCTTCGTGAGGCAGCGAGGCTGGATGCAGACCGTTACTCATGGTTGTCTTTCGTGTCAGAGTCACACCTTATTGAGCCAGATGGAGCCTGTTAGACAAACTAATCCAATCTGTCCAGGTTAGGTTCACTTTAATGAATAGTGATGGCAGCATGTCTCCCCTGAGGGCCATGATTCACCCAAACTGTTCAGCTGCTGGAAAACCAGATCCGGATGGGCGTGAAGGATCAGGGCAGAGACTAACAGAGTCGCTACTAAGATCATTTTTGGAACCCGACAATAACTGAAATCTGCTGCTGATATTTTGAAACTTTTCAAAACTGACTCACAAAGTTCCAAAAATGTCAGTTAAAAAAATAAATAAATGCTATTCATCATTCACCATATAAATGTCTAACACAGATCGCCTACAGTCCTGGTTGCTTTAACAGCCGCAGCATGAGAGGTTCAAGGTTTCCAAAATGAGGTCATAACCTTGTTGGTAACTAATCATAGGGTAGAGGAGCTTCGGTTCTGTATTCACTAACAGAGAATATGCACCCACCCACTAGAGATAAGACCTTTGACCCCACCCCCTACCCCTCAAATAACAGAACAGGCCAGCTGTCATTTACAGAGACAAGTAAAAATGAAATGTCTCGCGGAATCTTTAGCTTTCATTCATATTAAAAGCTGAGGAAGTAATTTACATATCCAGCTCTGAGTGGGCCACCACTCCTGGTTTTTATGTTTGGTAAGGAATAATTATAATGTTAACAACAATATTAATACCATGACACCTAAACTGGCAGGAATGATTGGCATCGGGTTTTTACATGTTTGCATTTGTACTGCTGGGTGATTTTTGTGAAGTTTCATAATATTTTTGGCATGCATGCTGTGACTGTGACATTCATAAATTTATTTTGTTGGAGGACTTGCTGCAGTTATATCAAATTGTGTATATATATATATATATATCCCCCCCCCCANCCCCCCCCCCAAGATAAGACTGTCTTCAACATTTTGCAGTGCTAGAACTGTGTGATGATGCAGCTTGTGGAACGTCATTTTCTGTCTCCAGCACTTGCATCTGTAATAAGGCTACATTTACACTGTTTTTGTGTTTAAATGGTTTAAACCTGAAACAAACCATACATGCAAACAAGAATTTAGCTTCTGACGAAGTAAACAAATCACAGTGGTGAATGTTGATGAATAACAAATAATTACACAAGTTATTGTTTTCCAGAACATCTTTAAAGGTCCACAATGACTTAAGGGTTGTTGTAGTGTGGGTGGGTGTGACGACGACTGGCGTGACATCATTCATATGCAGACAAAGTAGGGGAGTGTCACTTTGTATTCCCATCTGTGTGCTTAGATGACATTTGCATGTTACTGTTTACATGTTCGCAATGCATATGTGCCACCTGTGAGAAAAAAATGGAATTGAACCGCTTGTACCAATTGGTAACAAATGATATCCTGTCTCTGCCTGTATCTTTGTCTCTGCATGTCTGAACATGTTCGACTCCTTAGGCATAGCTGAAACTTCGTGCTGAGACGTGACAGAATAAATGGTCAACCTGACCTGACAGCAGCTAAAACAACTGAGCTGCAAATCCCTGTGGCCATTTCCAAGATCTAGTGGAAAGAAAAGAGGGCGACCAACTCTGTATGAATGCCAATGATTTGATGGACAACAATGTCGACTCATGGGATATCAAGCTATTCCTCCTCCATGCAGGACTGTCTGGATATAGAGAGCTCAGACCGATGTACTGGGTGGGAATGACGTGAGGAGTGTGAACATTGAGTGGCATGGAGATTGTGTCTGTCTCTAACGTGTGCCGTCATGCTTGAAGCATGAAGCCATTAGCTTGTGTTCACCCACAAGCTTTAAGCCGCAGCCAGCAGAGAGAAGCTAACAGGTGGCAGATGGAACGATATATGTCCTCTCTCTCTCTCTTTCTCTCTCAGATTAGTGACCCTTAGTCTGATTACTGGACATCTTTTCTTTTCCAAAACCCACAGCTTCGACAAACAACAACAACAAAACCTTCAGGAAACTGTTTACTGAGTCAAAGCTGATTTAGTATTTAGACACTTTTCCTTTACGTGACTACAGAGGAAACCAGCCTACATTTACATGCAGTGTGGTGAGCAGCTAACACACATCACAGTCTGACTCACACTGATCATGTAATGTATCAGTGTGAGTTCTTTGTTTTGATCCTGAAGAAAAATGGAACATGTCTCTCCATGCTAAATAATCTCTCTGATCCTCCTGGACTGGCAGCCAAAATATGACTTATTTCCACTGCAGGAGTATTTCCATTCAGAATTTTTCCCAAAAAATGAAAAGATTCAGAACTAAAATGACCTCTGCGATTGACACAAATTCCATAAGATCCAGGTAAAACTGAGAGATCCTCAGACTTTAGATTCACCAAGTCCATGCTATAACCCAAATTTAATACTATGAAATGTAAAAAGTACACTACAGGTCAGAAGTTTGAGGCCACCCCCAGATATTTTTTTTTTTTAATCAATATCAAATCATCAATTTGTTTTACAATTTATTGCACAGGAAATGACAAAAAATACACAAAGTAAATGTAACTAAACATTTTCTCTTTTGAATGGATGTAATTTTGGCAGAATTTTGATGAATGTTTTGGATCATTGTCCTGTTGAAGAATGAAAACTTGACCAATAATTTGTAAACTGGATGGAATCGCATCTTTGAAGGATGGAATGGTAATTCTCTTTCTTCATAATTCCTTTAACTTGGATNAAAAAAAAAAAAAAAAAAACTTCTGGCCTGTAGTGTACAAATTAATAAACCGTAAAAAATGATTACATGTGGGGGTTAGGATGGATGGATACTAGGGGATGTCTGGGTTTGAGTTTTAGATGTACAATTATAGTCATAGAAATAGTCACAGTTTCACAATTATTGATGTGAAACAATCTCTTTCTCTCTATCACCCCCCCCCCCCCNCCCCCCCCACACACACACACACATAATTCTGTGCCCACATTAACAATTTTTTTTTATGCTAAAACGCTATCATGCTGTCAATGCTATAATGTTATGCTGTCATGCTAAAATTAAATGAGTTTGCAGCTAATTAACAAAAACATGCACGTGCACACACACACACACACACGCACACACGCGCACACACACACACACACACACACACACAGCAAGCCAGCCGCACACAAAGAGGAGTTCCTGGGGCAATGTTGAAAGTTGTTGTTCGACGCGCTGAGAAAAGAATTAAAAAAATTTTCCCATGTAAAGCCAGAAACATTTTTCTTAACTGGGCTTCTAGATTGTTATGATTTTAGAAACCATGAAGTTTCACATATGTGATTATGATTAATCTCAACATCCCTAATATACACTGTTAGCTTTATACTCATTTCTCATTTTGTTTTATCATTTACTTAATTTTTTTACTTAAAGGAGCATACCAGTGATTTTGCATATTTGAGCCTAAATACAACCTGCATACTCGTTACCATAGTGAACCATTTTCCTAAAGCATACTACCCAAGTAGCACATTTTAAATTTGTTTTCTTCCTACCTTCCAGACTGTCAGTGGTCTCAGTTCATTCCAGTTCACTGTAAAAATCAACTTATAGAGACTTGAAACACGCTTGAGATACATAATCCATCACAGCGAACCAAACATTGCTCTTATATTTTGCTGAAATTACTTAATTTAACTGGTACAACATAGATCTGCATGGAAAAAAATATCTGCCAAGGAATACAGTCCCAGAAGACTGCTTTTACCAAGAAATTAAAAATGACTCCGCCATTCGGACGTACATGTTAGAGGGCAAGACACTGAATTTTAAGACGAGTGTATTACCTGAACATTTGATTATGAAAGATTATGGGATATGGCAGAATAATAGGAAAACTGAAATACGGTTTTATGTTTTGGGAAATGGATATAAATAACGTAAGATGTATGTGGGTAGTATTTATTGGGATTAAGCATGCTAAATCACTGGTATGTCCTTTAATGAAAATGTCTGCAGCAGCCTGTAGAGAAAAGAGCTGACAGTGTCACATTTTGCTACTGCTGATTAAACTTTCGTCTGTCACCATGATGAATGATGAGTAGAAAGGAAAAATTGTTTTGGATTTTCTTAAAAAAAAAAAAAAAAAAAAAAAAAAAAAAAAAGTCCCAACAGTGAAACTCTCATCTGATCAGTGTATTTTTGGGGAGTGAGAAAAGCTATGCGGGTTAAAACGTGAGACGTACCAGGCGGCGATGCTTCCGCAGATAACAGAGACAGAGGAGGAATGTTACAGAGACCAGCGCTGTCAGAACACATCCATGGGGCTGTCATTCACACTTTAACTGCAGGTAATTTACCATGAACACACACACAGCAGTGTAAAAGTGTGAAATAAGGTGAGGCACTCGGAGAGGAAATCAAATGCTGCAGAGCCTCAGGCAGAGAGTCTGTGAAAGTGCTCAGAACTCAGATACTTCAGTAATGATAACAAAAACGTGGAAAACGAGTCGATTACAAGTAAAAACACAACTCTTTTTGAGTAAAGGTGATCCGTAAAATGTACTTAACGTTTAATGGTAAAAGCACTTAGAATAAAGAAGTGTCAGGGTGTGATGGAAATGCATATCCCTGAAAGTGGAGATCAAAAAAAAAAAAAAAAAAAAAAAAAGGAAATGCTCAGGTGAAAAATGTAACTGGCTTTCAGATCAGGATTACTTAGATACATAAATACACAAAGAAAGAAAGAAAGAAAGAAAGAAAGAAAGAAAGAAAGAAAGAAAAAGTTTAATTTATCACATGTTGAATGTTAAATGTCAATCTGCAAAGTAACTGGTAACTTAACTACAGTAACTAATAAATGCAGCTGTCAGATAAATGTGGGGTAAAAAACACAATATTTACCCCCTGAAATATATTTCCAAAATGGAAATTCTTAAAATATGAGTACCTCAAACTGGGTAAAAGTACTTGATTCTTTTTTTTTTCTCAGCAGTAAAACTAAACCTCTTTTCTACTTTTAACCTCCTCAGCAAAGACGTTAACATGCTGGTGAGACTCAACAGCTGATGCTGAAAACATTTATAATTGGTAAAGCAGAAGGAAGTCTATGATCCATCCATGTATCCATCCATCCATCCATCCATCCTCTCAACCACTCATCTATACATCCATCAGACTATAGCTCTACCTTGCTATTAAACCACATTTATTAAACCATTTATAATTCTTCTGATCATCCCTCCATCTAATCATTCCTCTATCCATCTACCCAACATTCATCCATCCATCCATCCACCATTTATCCATCCATCTACACAACATTCATCCATCCATCTACCCAACCATTCATCCATCCATCTACCCAACCATTCACTCATCCATCTACCCAACCTTTCATCCATCCATCTACCCAACCTTTCATCCATCCATCTACCCATCCATTTGTGCATCCAACCATCCATTTCACTATCATCATCCATCCATACATCACTCCCTCCCTTTCTCCCTCCATCCGTCTATCCTAAACAAACACTCCCCTTTCTCCCTGAGTGACTAACAGCGTCAGTCTGCGTTGCCATGGTGATACAGACTGATATGGTGATGATGACCTTGACATACAGAGTTTGTAAAACAGCAGATTAGATTTTGCAGAAAGCCGATGGGCTGCCAGGAGCCTAAAATGATTCCTCCTGCAGCTCATTGGCTGAGTCCAGCTGTGCATACCAGGCAGACTTCAAGGCCACTCCACTGGAGTCCACTGTGGAAAATAAAGAGGTAAAGCCTGTGGGAGCAACTTTGGTTTGAGCTCAGAGTTAATCTCCGACAACTCTGAGAGGCTCAGCGGGGCCACAACGAGCCGCTTAAAGGAGAAACCGAAAAATCTCTCCTGAAATCATAATCTCAGGAATAATTTAGATGTCAGTCAGGTTTGGATAAAAAAGAGGTTTCTGCCTTTTAGACAAAGAGCTGAAATCAAGAGTTTCTGAGTTCAAATGAGATGATTACAATTACAAAGAGCTTTCAGGAGGTGAACTTCACTTTCTGCTGGATATAATTTCTACCTGATAATTATTGTCCAGCACAGCTCTTTACTGTAAAAATAGGATAAAATCATCATCTTTTGCCACATGGAAGGCGTGACTGACACCACACCTGGGCTATGGTGTACACCTGCCCAAATCAAATACCAATAACCAAACCCCCAAATCCTCAAATCCCAACTCACTGTTGAGGTTTTCAAACTCAACTAGCAACACATTCCAGGTTTTGGGCACTAAAACAAAATCAAAAAGTAAAACTTTAAAATCTGGACCATTAATGTTTGACGGTCCTGGGCTGTGTAGTTGCTTTCTTTCTAGGATGGATCAGGATGAAGGTCGTTAACATCCTATTAATATCTTTTATATTTCTGTGACTGAAAAGTGTCCATGCCTTTCCAAAAAACAAACATGGCTTTAGGTTGAAACCAAGGAGACTTTTACAGCAACTAGTGGCCACATCTACAACCAAACCCAACTGTTCCCAGTAAAAACTATATTCTACTGTACATTTTTCCACACAAATAGTTACAGTTGCATGAAATTGACAAATTTTTCACCAACATCGCTCTATACTTCACTATGCTTCAGATGGACGAGTTAGAAGCCAAAATAGGAAGTCATGCCTCATTCCATGTTATTTATTAAGCCAAGTGCCCACCAGAACAGGTCCGTCATACTGACAAAACCATCTGCAAAAACCATCTCAGTAACTCCCAGAGCCCTCAGCAAGAAAAAACAAAAGGTCAGCACCCCCATCACACGGTCCTGATCTGACAAAACCCAATTTTTCACAAACATTTTGCTTTTTTTTTCTGAGATCTTCTAGATTGTGAAGTCTGAGCCAAAGATTTACTCTGGAAAAAAAATATCACGACAGAATCCAGATAATGTAACATCCTCCAACAAAACCACATCTCGTTCACATCTGTATTTAAAGTCCAATGAGGAAGTCACCTGAAACACTTTCCCTTCCTCTCTGCATACTCAGATATTTCATCCTTAATATCTTCACTGCTTATTCTCTCTTTTTGATATATAAAAATAACAATCACAAAGTCTGAACAGAAGTGATGAAGCAATACACTTCAAATTTCACTGGATATAACGTATCAGAAATCCCTTATGGGTCTGGCTTGAATTAATCCATGCATGTGAGGTTCACTTTCCTCTGAAGTAGGTCAGAGGTTTTTCCGGTGTGGGTGAATCTTGAGAAGCGGGTGTTAAATTCAGATATTAGGGTGTGTCTGTTTTGGTGGAGGGGTTTTTTCCAAAAGCAGGGGTGGGTGGGGGTGGGNCAACACATCAGAACCGGCGGGTGGAGATTAAACTTCTGATAACAGCTACTGCTTAAGACTTTTTTTTTTTTTTAAATTAAACATCTGTCATATAAATGTAGAAACAGGATCAGATTCCGATCTTTAATTAAAGGATCATACTGGTGATCATACATATTCGAGCCAATATATACAATCAGTATGCACACATTACATTACTGACAACCATTTCCCAAAATATGTTACTTTAGCGGTAATATTTAGAATTGTTTTTCCTACCTTCCAAACTGCTGTTAGTTTCAGTTCATTCCAGTACGCTATTAAAATCAACTTGTAGAGATTTGAAACATGCTTGAGATAAATAATCCATCACAGAGAACAACATGTCTATTAGGGTTTTTTTTTTTTTTTAAATNTTTTTTTTTTTTTTTAAACTAACTTTATTTAACCGATCCAACACGGAGTTGCAAAGAAGACAATGTATGTCTCTGCCAGGAAATAGTCCAGGGGAAGGCGGCTTTTACTAAATAATTAAAACGACCGTGCCTTCTACAATTGTGCATACATGTTAGAAGATGAAACACTCAATTTTAAGGTGGGTGCATTACATTTGATTTTGAAAGATTAGAGGATTTGAAAAGATAACAGGAAAACTAAAATATGGTTTTATGTTTTGAAAGTTGGATGTCAGTAACGTAACATGTATGTAGGTTGTATATATATTGGACTGAAACATGTACGGTTGATAGACATCAAAAATGTATCAGAAACTTTGACATTGTCAAAATGCCAAATGTCCATTTCATACGTATATTTAATTTGTGCTAAAAATTCATTGTGAATTAATGACAGAAACACATTGTAAAAAAAATCAGCATCTTATCAAGTCATTTTCTTCTGTTAGCTAAGTCCTGAAAGTCTGATACTAAAGCCTGAAACAAATTTCTAAAAAATTGCCAAATTCAATGAAAAACAAAAAAAGCAAAAATGAGTTTTCAGCTTCAGTGGGTTGAGTCTGTGTCTCTGGTGTGTGTGTGTGTGTGTGGCCTTAGGACTGTCTCATCCCCACAACACAGACTCAGCACTGTGGACAATGGACATTTCCTGTAAATGTCAGGTCCACAGAAGAGCTTTTTCACAGACCTGAAAAGCTTTATGGGTGAATTGTGGCCTGCAGGTACAAAGGGCGAGTTCCTTTCCCTGACATCTGACCCAGGAGTTAAAAGCATGAAAACAGCTTCCCTAAGGATGTGAACCCATGTAAAGCAGATCCTTGCTCTTAATGTGACCCTCGGCTTTATGCAAACCTCCATAGCCACAATTCAAACCTGAAAAATATCCATTAGAACAAGATCAGAGCCCTAACACTTCTTTCTACACAAACAGCAAAAGAAATTAAAGCACCATACTGGCTAGTTTTTCATGTTTGAGCTTAATATATTCAATTTTCATACTTGTTACATTACTGGCAAGCATTTCCCAAAGGATAAAACTGTATTTCAGCTTTCCTGATATTTTGCAAAATCTCAACATTTCAAAATCAAATATTCAAGCGATACACCCACCTTAAAAATTGATGTTTCGCCTACTAATAATTACGCAGCCTTTTGAAGTCACTGATTAAATTTTTTGATAAACACAGGCCTTCTTTTGGGACTATATTCCCCAGCGGAGACATACATTCACTCCTGTGCTTTTTATTGCACTTAAATGCTAAAATTACATAACTTCTAAAAAAAACCTGAATACGTCTTGTTCACGATGATGGATTACCTATCCCAAGAATGTTTCAAGTATTAACAAGTTGATTTTAANTTGTTCACGATGATGGATTACCTATCCCAAGAATGTTTCAAGTATTAACAAGTTGATTTTAATAGCTTACCAGAATGAACTGAAACCAATGGTGGTCTGGAAGGCAGGAAAAATTTTTTAATTCACCGTTCCAGTAGTATGCTTTGGGAAATGATTGTCAGTAACAGGTGTATGAAAATTGAATATATTAGGCTCAAACATACAAAATGGCCCGTATGGTCCTTTAATACATGCTGCAGCCAAATGAGTATGTAATTAAAAGGCATGTCAGCAGATCTGATAAGTTTAATATATGTTTTCCACTTCAGCTATTGTCGTCAAATCTGACTTCAAACATTTGATTACAATTCTTTAAGATGTAATCCAAAGCATCATGACTTCTTCAAAATTTATCACCATTCAGTTTGATTTATTTATGCACAACACAGAACTTACTTCCTTTCTTGCATATTTTTGCACCTTTTGTCAAGAGGGTCGTCCATCTTTTCTAACTCCAAAATATATAAATAACACTTTAGATTCCACTTGAGGTGCTCCCATTTCCACATACTCTGGTTTGCTTGAAGCAGACAGAAGATCTGGACTTAGCTGATTTTTTTGCTAAAAGTGTACTATATCAAGTATCATTGTAGCTGAGTATAACAGATTATAACACCCTGAGTACAAAGTGCACAGACAGATTTCTGATTTTTTACACAATACAAGACTGATTTTCTGGATTCCAGTACACTGATTTATCTTATTCTGTTTCATTTCTACAAAGTCCCTGAAACAAGGGAAATTGAAGATGCAAAATACTCTCATCCTATTGGCTGAATTTATGCTATCTAACGTAATATTACTTTCACTGAATTTGTCACCAAAAGAGCTGCAATGAAATCACAATTTTAAAAAATTTGGCTTTTTAAAATTTTTTACAGAGCAAGTGTGTGAAGGTCTAACAGTGGAAGCATTTTCAAGAAAAAACATTCTTTCATCGAACAATTTTTTTTTTTTTTCCTGGTNACAGTGGAAGCATTTTCAAGAAAAAACATTCTTTCATCGAACAATTTTTTTTTTTTTTCCTGGTAGAAAGTTATTTGAAAAAGCATTCTCCTGATGTTCTAGACTTTAGAATTTTCTAGAATTTTTAAGCTTCTCTCTCTCTCTCTGTCATGATTTGCACTGGAAACAAGTCAAATATCTCAAATATCCTCACCTCACTGGCTGATTATTACACTTATTTTAAGAAAATAGCATTTTAGACATCAATTTTATTTAAAAAAGAAATTGTAAAAATGAATTTTTGCAGTGTATGATGCGTGGTTTTAAGGTAAAAAATGTTGTTAAAGCAAATGCATGTTGTGCTGTGGGATAAGTGTTATGACTAACTCATTAAAAGCTCCATCAATCAGTATGAGTTCATTATCTAAGTGCTCAAAGCATTCCTGCACTCTTTCACCCCCCTGCCATTTTTTTTTTTACCCAGAAGTCCTTTGACAAGCCCAAACATCCCAAACACGTTGCTGCTTCTATGACTGCCTCCTTCCTGTCTGCCGTGCTGCATTCTAGTATCTTTACGCATTTAAAAACAGAACTGAGATAGAAACACACCATCTTTATTTTAAGCTGCCTGGTTGCTGATGAGATAAAAATAACACTTTTTCCTGCAACGGCTGCTGGAGAAGTTTAGCAAAAATATTTCCAGAATTAATTTTTTTTTTAGCTTGACGGCAGTAGAAGCTAATGGAAGTCCTGCAGACAGGGTTGAAGGTCACAGAGGGTTAACTATGGCTCACACAGGCTGTAGCAGTGGTCATATGTCAGGTCATCGGGGTCCCACATTATTAGCATGATGTTATAACATCACTCAGGCCAAATCGCAGCTCCTCCGGAATGAAAATCTGACAACCTTCATCTAAACATGCACACACAGCAACAAACAGCAACAACAGCAATACACAAAGTATGATGATGTTTTGTAATTTGGTGATTTTTTGCTTCTTATTGTTGACTCCGTAATCAATATTTTTGTTTGGCGTATTTGAGGAACGAAAATGTTTTTACTGTGTTCAAACTGTTGAAAACTAGCTCAGCTTCCGAGGACAACTAGTTCAAACCGCTGGTATAAGGTAAGTGGACAATAGTGTTCCAGTGTGTCACTGTTAGCATAAAATGCTTACATTTCTGTACGGTTGTTGTACTGTCTTGGACAACATAATGGAGGGTAAAGATTTTTAACAGGAAACATCACATCCATTAACATCTCAGAGAAGGAACAGATGATCATGATGCATAATCACATTACATTTAAAGGACCATACAGGCCATTTTTGCATGTCTGAGCCTAATATATTCAATTTTCATACACGTAACATTACTGACAATCATTTCCCAAAGCATACTAGNCTAATATATTCAATTTTCATACACGTAACATTACTGACAATCATTTCCCAAAGCATACTAGTGGAATGGTGAGTTAAAAATTTTTTCCTACCTTCCAGACCGCCATTGGTTTCAGTTTATTCTGGTAAGCTATTAAAATCAACTTGTTGATACTTGAAACCTTCTTGGGATGGGTAATCCATCATCGCGAACAAGACGTTTATTCAGGGTTTTTTTTTTTTTAAAGAAGTTATGTAATTTTAGCGTTTAAGTGCAATAAAAAGCTTGGAGTGAATGTATGTCTCCACCGGGGAATACAGTCCCAAAAGAAGACCTGCGTTTATCAAAAACGACCATGACTTCAAAAGGTCGTTGTAACTATTAGCAGACGAAAAATGGATTTTTAAGGTGGGTGTATCACTTGAATATTTGATTTTGAAAGATTAAGAGATTTTGCAAAATATCAGGAAAGCTGAAATATGGTTTTGTCCTTTGGGAAATGATTGTCAATAACATAACATGTTTGAAAATTGAATATATTAGGCTCAAAACATGTAAAATGGCCGGTATGGTCCTTTAAGTTCGAATCTTCATAATCAGTTGGGCTTTGTGCTGGAAGTTGCTGAGTCTGTGTGGCTCAGGTTTCACGTGAAAGCACCTTCACGGTTCACACACACACACACACACACATTCTGACATGTCTGAGCGAGCTTTCCTCTTCCTCACCAACATTTCGAGTGAATACCTCACATAAACACACCCAGTAACTGGATAGATGGACAATCACACACTTATGCACCATAGAAACATCACACAACTTCATCTGTGTCTCTTTGGAACCAGAATCACTGACTCATTGACAGAAACTACAGCCTCGGGTCTTCATATTCTCCGGCTTTTAACACGTTGACTGTTGGTGCATGTTTGAAACGCTCTACAGATGCATTATGGGAAAAGGCTGATCTTTAAGATAAATTGTATTTTTAATCTCTAAACTTCTAGGCATTACATCACCTCCCCTCTAAAGAAAGCAAGCACAAGTCAGAAACAGTGATGTGAAAACGTGCCATCGCTCGGATGTAGAACACACACCAAGCATTACGAATAAACAATCCAAGCGAGCGTTTGAGCATTAAAATATGGCTGCTTTTGTGCCTTGCAGACACAGTGCTCAAACACAAACCTGAAAAACATGATCAGTATTAAAGTTAAAGACATAAACTCCAAAAGTCTGATGATTCGGGTGTTCAGAGAAGAACTGGATGATCCTGCAGGAGGTTTGAGATGGTTGTTATCCATAGTTCCACAATAGAATTTCACAAGAAATATTACACTTGTGATATCATTATGGCTGTGATGAAATGACAATGATAGATGTTTGCCCTTATCACACACACACACACACACACACCTTCAGGATACGCAGTAGGCTACACCTTGCACCCCATAGCCCTGTTGTCTCCTCCCCCATCACAACAAATGGGCTTCAACACACACACACACACACACACACCTACATGTGCTAATAGTTACAGAGCAAAATAGCGAAAGAGCACCAGTGTGTGTACTAATGACCTTACCCTACTGTGTGTGTGTGTTTGTATTCTTACTGTGTATATGTTCTTACCATACTTTGTGTATGTATGTTCTTACCATGCTATGCATGTAGTTTTGTGTGTATGAATGTGTTTTTACCAAGATGAGTTGTGTGTGTGCTCTTACATGCTGAATTGTGTTTGTGTGTGTGTGTTCTTACCATGCTGTGTGTTGTGTGTTCTCAAATGTAGTTTACTCCAGTTTGAAACCATTTTCCTCTCTCTCTCTCTCTCTGAAGTGTGTGTGTGTGTGTGCCCTTGTCCTGTCAGGTCTGAATCTGCTCTTCCTCACTGTTGAAGCTCTCACATGTTAAGCCCCACCCACCAACTGCCAGTCATTCTTCTCTTACCCCCCNCCCCCCCCTCTCTGTCGCCCCCTGCTGTCAGACTTCTGTAACTCATACCTAGTTTATTCCCCCTTATTGTAAGGGTGTAGGTAGGCCTACAATAAACATTTATTATTATCTCCTATCATTTTTATAGAAACCTGGCTGCATATTTCCCATCCGTCTGCTCTACCCACACCTGAAAAGCTAAATCAGCTGTGTTTAGCCAATCAAAAGCTGTGAGGGACCAACTCCTGATCAAGCGAACACACCTGATTTAGCTAATAAGGTATGATCACATCACAAACCTCACATGCCATCTCTCCTCCTGCCATTCTTTTTTTTTTTTTTTTTTNTTTTTTTTTTTTTTTTTGCAGATCTCTTGTTGCTGTGATCTTTGTTTACACTGTTGAACGAAATTACAAACAGTTTTAAAGTGTTCCAGCACTGACCAAGGATGATTTCTGTTTCTGTCCTCACACTGCTAATGCACTGACAGCATTTATTCTCCAGACTGATGTAAAATGTGCAAGTGAGTATGCGAGCAACACCACTTGTGTAGCGACTGTTTGCACAAGCATATGCTGAGTTTAAAAGAATATAACTGGCCTGAGTGTCATGTAGTTTGCGATCCATTTTTCTGACAAGTGAATTTTAAGGTTGCCAATCGGGTCATTTTTAATATTAAAAATGATCTGCGTCAAGTTAATCAGAATGAAACAACCAAATAACGGCAGAGATATTAAAGAGAGCCAAACCTCAATACAAACAGTATTGTGGGATCTGTACTGGTTATGGGGGGACTTGACAGATAAAATCTAATCCACTTCATTGATTACTTCCTATCGGTGCTTTAGGCAATACATGTTGGTGCCAGATGACAAGTTTGAAAACTAGAAGCCAGTTTCCCTGATTACTGACCTCTCCCTCTAATGCCATGCTTCTTGACATTTTTTTCTGCTGTAGCACACCTTTTGCATTGAAAAAAAATCCCTCACACCCATATTCAGTTGTATTCACATGGCCTTCAAATGCAGCACCAATTACTTTCAATGAGAAACTTAGGTTTGTTTTGATGAGCACACAGCTGTTATTCTGGCTGGAACTGGTGATAACAAGAGAAGTTTAGTCAGGAATCCACACATCTGTGGATTCACATCCGTGCTCATGAGAGTATTTTCATTTCTTCTTTGCATCTACAGGTTCAGTTCATTAAGAAGGTGAAAAATACGCCAGTTTTGCACATCGTTCTCTATCTGCACAGAGTGTTTTGTAATTCCTCCCTCGGTTCACACGAGACCAAAACGTAGCCGTGGGAAAGCGACTGGACTTCTGTGGAGCAGCAGTGACATGATCTGTCCTGAACTCCTCACGCAAAGCGGCCAGCAGGCGGCACTTCAAAGCGTTATTTTCCTATAGTTAACAATGTTCACTGAAAAAAAAAAAAAAGTCTGACAGCTCCTTTGGTAAAGTTTCTGGGCCTCTCAATGTAAAAAAGCATTGCGTGACCATAACATCAGCGTTTTTCTCCTTCACCCAGCTGATAAATGCAGGCGTCCGCCCTGTTTTTGGTGCTGCTCCATCAGAAGAAACGCAGATGCAGTTTATCCAGGTTAAGCCTCCATGTTCCAAATACTCCAAACATCTTCTCCTGTTGTTTTCTCAGGTAGTTGATTGCAAAAAAGAAACTTCTCCCTGATGACATCCCTGTGCACCAACTGACGTTTTCCAACAGCATGTCCACTTCTATTCTTTGACCACATCACTCTTAATTTCTGCAGACATACAGTATCAATGCGTCTGGTAATAGTGTAGTGTTGTCTGAGAGAGAAACTTTTGCTCTGACAGGCATGAATTAAACCAATAAAATGATGCAGTTAAAGAATTTTCTCCATCCAAATAAAGCAGAAATATTTTATTATATATTGTTGTTTTTTTTAAATTTTCCACTCTATGGAAAATTTTCCGCAGCTCTGAAGGCACACCAGTAAGACAGCACACCGGTTGCAAATCATGGCTCTAAAGTCACAAAAGCCTTTATGCAGTTGTTTCCACATATTGAATAGGAGACCAGTAAATTAATATTCTGTGTAAAATCAGAGGAATCCCCCTTTAAGAAAATCTCTACCAGCATATGGTAATGTCATACAGGCCTGCCACATCCTCAAAGTACGGACACAACATTCATTGAAAAAAGAAAAGGCACATCGTAGGTGGCAGATTAAACATGTTCACCAGGATGCATGACACATAGATGTTCTATGTATTCATATCCTGTATCTGCACAGGAGAGTAACGCTGAGAAACATGCATAATCTATCTTCAGCATCTCCTCCTGACACAAACGGTAGTGCAGAAGTGAACGCTGCGAGTTGCTGTGAATGTAGTTAAATGCTGAAGTCCTGCAGTCGTTTGGTCACGCAGGCTGCAGGTTCACGACGAGGTTTCTGTTAAAGCCATTAGCGCGCTAACGGCTTCCATGTGGGATCAGACTGAACAGAGGTGAGGAAAGCAGCTGGACACCAATGGCTTTTCTCTCCTTTTCCACTCACTGATATGGCCACAGAGAGGACAACCTTTGACCCGTATCTCATGTTTCACAGACGAAAACATCTAAACAGCTGATGAAAAACATCTGTTTTGGTGTGAAAATGGCATCTGTCCATACTTCAGTGTTCAGGGTATTTTAGAAAAGTTCTCTGTCCACAGTCTCTGCCCCTCTCCCTCTTTCCCTCTCAAATTTTGTCAATTTGTTTTCTTTCTCTCTTTGATTTTAATAGTAGTTGATTGTTAATTTGCACATTTTCACTATTAAAATATGATTGTTAGGGGGAAAGCCATAGACATTTCTTCGTTTAAACACCATGTGTTCTGAGTGCAAATCTGTCAGAAAAGAGGAGCCTCTGCTGAATGTAGCTGGGAAGCTTAACAAAACTTGATTTTGAACATGATGAATGCTTGTAAAAAGAATATATGAATCAGTATGAGAAAAGAAAAATGAAAATGAACAAACCCCTGGTATCGCTCAGGTTTAGTCATGTAAATCTGGACCCTGTGTTTGGCGTCCTGGCTGCTTTCCCGGGTGTTACTCGCCATCGGCCGGATGTTTTTGAAGCTTTCAGACTCTCAGTGTGGAGAAATCAGCCAAGCAGAGCCATGAGACAAACTGCCTCAGTCACAAAGGTTTGGAGCTTCAATAGGTGACATGTCACATTACATGGTCCCTCTGCTGTCTGAACTGGGGTTACTGGGAGCACTGGGAAAGTGGCTGGGTCGCTGCTTCCTGTCAGCTCTTACACAACAGACCGTAAAAACTTTTTCATATTCCAGTTCCATTAGAATTTGCAATCAAAATAATTAACGCAACTTCAATCACTGCATTATTTGTGGGAGTTTGCAAATTATCTGCAATTTACCATCAGCAACATAACAGACTTTCACAGATCATTTCATTTATGGAAAAAAAAAAAAACCCTGATTTCTGTGATAAATGTTCCTCGCTGCAATGACTTCGGGCCAAGCGCTCACATGTACTTTCCTAATGTAACAGCCAATCCTTTTGATTTTTGATTTAATAGCAGTTTAAGGTAGAAGAAAAGCAGCTGAGATGTTCTTCATGAACATGTTTGATGTCTCAGTCTGTTTGGTGTTCACTAATTAAGCCAGTATTAGATGACATGTTTGTTTTTGATTATCTAAAGGACACCGGCTCCACTAAACTTTTATTACTCTTAGTGGAATTAATTAGCCTACACATTATGGTGCCAGTCAATTATTTAAATAATCACATTTTTTTCCCTATGGCCTCAGTTTTTTTTTTTTTTAAACACATTAATATCACAAAATAACATAAATGCTACAAAGTTATTTTAAAAAAAAGAAACAAAATGCTATTTTTCACAGAAGCTGCAGCAATTTTTTTTTTTTTTTTTTTAATTTTAGCCATAATAATTATGAAAAGCATAGAAGAAAACTCCTGTTCAAAGAAAATATAGTAGGGAGGAATGGTTTTAAAGGATCATACCAGCGATCATGCATGTTTGAGCCTAATATATATAATAAACTCCATATACACAATACGTTACTGACAAGCGTTTACCTAAATAAACTACTTTACCCTACCTTCCAGGCTATCATTGGTTTCAGTTCATTCCAGTATGCTTTAAAAATCAACTTGTAGAGACTTGAAACACACTTGAGACATGTAATCCATCATGTCAAACAACACGTCTGTTAGTTTTTTTGTTTTTTTGTTTTTGGAAGTAATTTTATTTAACTGATCCAACACAGAGCGCTGCATGGAAGACGATGTATTTCTCCGCCAGAAACATAGTCTCAGGAGAAGACAGCTTCTACCAAGAAATTAAAATGACCGTCACTTCTACAATCATATGAAGAGTTGGCAGGCGAAACCTTGAATTTTAAGGTGGGTGTATCACCTGAACATTTTTATCAGCTTTTTCAGCCTGGACTGATTAAAGAATAAGTTCAAAAAGAAAATTTGTAAGTGTAATAGTTTGTCACTAGTTCAGGTAAAATGTTTGACAAAAAAATCTCAGTTATAAAAAACAACTGCATGTACTCCCCTACAACTGAAACACACACACACACACACACACACACACACACACAGCAGAAACATAAGTCACTCAGAGTGTCAGTGTGATAATACAGCGCTGAACTGGGTGAAGGTTTGTGATTTAGCAGACTGTTCTTTTATTCTGAAAACATGAACGGACCAAACCTGCTGCTTTAAAGGCTGATTAAACATCAGATATTAGTGATTCATAGGTCCTGATAAAACAACTTTACACACACACACACAGACATGCTCAAACACACCGTTGCTGCCATTTATCAAACTGAGATGTATCACTGCATTCCAGAAGCACTTTTTGTCCTCAACTTTTATGATCTTTATACTATCTTCAAAAGAAAAAAAAAACAAAACACACAGTTTGTGTTTTGTACTGTTTACAGACAAAGCATTTCACATACTTGACTTCCCAAAGTCAAAAACACGACAAGCTCCTTGGATGAGAATTCTTATATTTCATCATGTTTAGAATTTATGGACAGTTCAGGCAGCCAAGTGTAGCCAAACTTTCATGTTAGCATGATAGTATGCTTTCAGTCCTCAAGTCAGAAACTACGGCTGCGTTCCACGATGCCAAATGCAAACCAAAAAACATGACTCAATGCCAATAAATAATGAGATAAGTTAGTCATAAATACACACTAAAACAACTAAAGTAGTTATTTATTACAGGACTGTTTGATTGGATTACATGATACTAACCACAGTGGGTATTAAACATTTGTGCTGAGAAGTTAATTTTCTGAAATTATTCACACTTACGTATCAATGGCAAACAGTTATTATACACTATAGATAGGTAACTTGGTGACATATTTTGACAATTTTATTTCAATGTCATGCAAAAAAATAAAAAATAAAAAATACTTTACGCAATTATAGCTGATTATGTTCATTCACAAAGTTTGCTTCCACAGGCGCCGCCACGTTGAGTGACGTCATCCTCGTGAAGTCGGGGTAGATGGATTTGGTTTGAGTTTCCATGTCGAAAATCTGACTTTAAGTGCTGTTCCAATGCATTTTTTTCCAAGTAGGAGGTCGGCAAATTTCAAGTTCCGAGTCATCTGGAATGCAGCATAAATAACCTTGTTCTTCTATGTTAATAGATTGACTGAGGTGTACTGCCAACTACTGAGCAGTGCAGACTTTTTAACATAGCAATAAAGCAGGAAAAAAATGGTTGCAAGATCTTAAACTCAATAAACTAATTTGCTGATTTCATCTGTCACTAATCAAATTTAAGGCCTCCCCTTTGGATATCTCCAAGTATTCTGACATTTCCATATTCTGAATGTAAAAAACAAACAAAACAAAACAAAAAACAAATTAAGACTCTTAAAGGATCTTCAGGAACCATGCAGGAGTGCTCCTTCAGTGTGTAATTCCTGCATTTCCAGAATACCTTTCCACAAGCCCCATTCACCTCAGGTTCACTTTCCACATCCAGTTGCTGGTTTTACATAATGCTGAACAACTCTGCCGATATAAACTAAAGTATAAAATTAAGAAAATAATGATCTCAATCAGGAAATATTTGATCAAAGAATAAATGAGCAGACAAATAATCTGACCAAACATTAGCTGACAAGTCTGAGTGCTCGACAGTTTCTGACACTATTACAAACACCATTTGGCTACTATTGACAGTCCTGAGTTTTTAACTGGTTTAGCTGCAGATAAAATCCCAGATAAAGTTACAAAATCTGATTTTTCACATGGATTAAGTATTAATCTTTAACTTTAAGAAATACTGGACTTCATCTGTGTTTGGTCATTTTTCCACAGAAAAATTAGAAAAACATTTAACATTGACACAGAAGATCTATCAGTTCTGGATGTCCTGGCACAGACTCCAGCTGTAGGTGGATTTTCCTTTAACACAGAGACATATTAACCCTGATGTGTCCTTCGCTGTTGCACAGATGAGAAATTACTCTAAACACAACAGCAGACAGCTCCATTAACACATAATGATGCTTCTCCATTGGAAACCAGAGATGAATGTGTCCAATGTGACAAATGAGCTGAATTAAACAAAAATGTTCACTTACATCCAAACACTATACAGTTTCTTTCAATGTGGATAGCAATTCAATTTACCTTCTAGTTTAGAGTCAAGATAAAAACTGTATCTGTTCTAAGAAGACTGTAAGGTAGCATAGTTGTAAACTTAGATGGTCTCAGATTTCTTCCTGCGTGGTGTATAAGTAGCTTTTCTAAAGGGGTAAACAGTTTTGTTTCCCTCAGGGTGTCAGACTGATACTTTCCTTTTGTTCAATATCAGGCAGTCAGTGTCATTAATTCTCTGATGTAATTGAGGCTACAGCTGCACAGAGAAAAGGGTGACATGATGTTTAATTATCATTGGGCATTTTAGTTATTCCTGTAAGTAGTGGGTAATGTTTGTTTTTTTTTTTGTTTTTNTTTTTTTTTTTGTTTTTTTTTTTGTACATCAATGTCATGTAAAGGCAGCAAGATCTATCTTTAATTTATTAAAAATCAGACTTTGGGTTTCATTGAATGAAGGTCTAAACATTTGAGAAGCTTTTCCACTCTGATAAGAGCTGTGAAAAAGCCTTTTTTTCCCCACAATTGAAAACTCAAAATGTTTGTTGCGTCTGACTTCAAAAACCTGTAGGGGTGGGGGCAGGGCACAATAACACGAAGCTTCACATCGGATTCAGATGAAGCTGGTAAGAAACCATGTCAACTCCACACAGGAAAAAAAAAAAAAAAANAAAAAAAAAAAAAAACAGATCTGAGAATAAAACTCATCCAGGTTTTACATTTTATAGTTGGCGCTGCTCTTCTGTTTATAATTAAATACTTCTAGCTTGTAATAAAAGTGTTTATTCATGTGACCTCAATTGTTGGTCTTTCATTTAAACGCCTGAGAATTTGGTTAAAAAAAATAATAAAAGACAGCAAGAAAAATGTATCTGACAGCCACAAAGCATCCCTCAGCTGGGTGAGGGGGTGTTTTATGAGATTTACCACCGCAAATTTTCAAATGCTGTTTGTAAGCCATAACAAACAACATTTTGTTATGCTGTTTTACAAACTGGATTAGTGTGTGTGTGTGTGTGTGTGTGTGTGTGTGTGTGTGTGGCCTTTTGTTGATTTAACATGATTTTGTGCGTTTCTCTGTCTAACTTTGCCTGTGAAGTGTGTGTGGATGATGAGCAAAGAGGAAAACACCTCATCACTGCAACCTGCCTGGATTTGTCACACAACAAAGGAATTGTCAAGTGTCTTGGCAAAAATTAAGCAAAATAAGTGGATTCTGATCCAAGAGGTGTTGCGGTTTCCAAAAAAAAATTCCCCCACACAGCTGGTATGATGTTATTATCTCTGGGCAGACGGGTTACAGCTGAATTCTGTTTTATGTTTTGGGAAGAGGTGAAGGTCTGAGGGGTAAACTCAGGTCAGAGTGGAGAGATGGGCGCTAGTTCAAAGCACGAGGATTTCATCCAGCAAGTACAGAACGACCACATGTTGACCTAGTTTGTCCATCTTTACAACTTACAGAGCCTTGTATATGAAGCTTGTAAGCTAGAATCACTAAACTCAAATGAAAAGAAATTTTAGAAATTTTATTACTTCAACAAAAATATTACAGCCTTTCACCCATATAGGTCAGGCTAACAACTTATCAGTCAACCCCTGAATCTGTTATTTGTAGGTGGTCAGAAGTTTGAATTGTGTGTCTGCAGGAAACAGACTAAATATTGATCTACCTACTTCAGAAAGCTTCAGGCTGGTTTGATCCTTCACACCTGAGTGAAATATTCATCACACTGGCTCCTGACAGCCCTGATGCTGACCTTTGACTTTTATTGTTGGCTTTGCAAGGGGAATGTGGAACCTTATCTGCTCCACTTGACTGCAAAAAGCCTGTTTCTCTCTTGAACCTCTGGATTACTACTGCAGAGGTCACTGATGTAAAAATTTATCACCAGACTGAAACAGGTCTTAAATTTTGTTTGATGGTGTGTTTTATTAATAGCTTCTCTGACATGTAAATAAGGAAATACCTTTGAAACACTTTTTCAAGGAAAATGCTAAAAGATGCTGTTAACAGGTCATTTATGAATGAAGGAACATGGAAGTGTGACCATATTTACCCTTATAGCTTTATGAATCCCATGCATTGTCTTCATCTGGATCTTTATATCCATACTATAATTGCTGAATCAGCATCATTTTAGCGGCACTGATGGTAGTTGCAAGTTTGTAGACACATTTATTAATGTTCAGTGATGCTGTAAATGTGACCCCTGTTCTTAGCATATATTTTAATCCATCAGATCTGGATCAATATCTGGATCTGCCCTAAAAAGTACCAGTTGATAGTCCATCACATAGACATACCTAATTTTTTATCATTAGATTTGTTGCTGAGTTTTTGAGAAACAGGCAAAAATGTTGACAAATGTCATATTTTGCAACAATAAAGAAAGTGAAAAAAAAAAAAAAATCCNGAAAAAAAAAAAAAAATCCAGTATCAGATTTTGATCCAGATCTACCTCAAAATCTAAACAATTATTCCTAGACAGATGTCCTGATGAATATCAAAACACAACCTCCTTGGTAAAAACAATGAAGAGTCAAGCATGAAGCAGCAGCTTTTTGAAGGTTTATCACCACTGCAGTAGTTTGAGTCAGACTTAAACTTTAGAAAGTTAATTTCAGAATAATTCTTCTTCTTCCTCCCTATTTGTCATCGTGCAGCAGGCTGGGACCAGGAGGGAATCACATCAATGACCTTTAGTTCACCTCCTCTTCCCACTTAATAAGGAAAAGTCCAGATCCTTCAGAATGTGCAAACTTTAAAGCGTCTTTGAGTCTTCAGTGGATAATCAATAAAGGGCATCACTGCTGTGAACTCTGTCACATAATAAACTTTCTTCCTGTTTCCTCCCTGCCTCCATAGTTAAACAGATAATTAGCCTCACATTAGCTGAAATGTAACTTAATCCCAGTGAGGAGAGACATTAGCGGGAGAAAGAAGAAGACTTGCCCTCTAACAACCAGGTGAGCAGGTTTTGAATTAATTGTTTTGGCTAATGACTGTTTTTAGCTCGTCCAAATTTGATTAATTTTCAGCACTTAATGTTCCATGCTATGGAACATTAAGCATGAAGCATAGCATGGAACATTAATGTTCCATGCTATGGAACATTAATGCTATGCTGTTGCTGTAAAATGAATGCACATACCATCTTGTTTGTCCTGTGAAGTGTTGTTTCCTGATCGGCCATTTTTGTTTGACGGAGATGCAAAAATGTTTTATCGTGGGAATATTGAAGCTTCTCTGTGGTCATTCAGACAGAAAGAGGGAGGAAATCTGATGAACAACTGTTCCCAGGACAGAAGAAAGTTATTTCTGTATTAGCTAAGTACCGGCAGAACTACTTTATACTGTATATATTAGCACATAAGCTATATATATGAGCGATAATGACAAACTAGAAACAGGAACACAGGGAGACTTTAGCACTACATTAGCATTTTAGCAAGTCCAACTTTACAACTAAAATGGGTGACATGAGGTAAACTCTCTACAGCAAAGTCTCTACAGCAAGAACTTTATGTAAAAATGTCTACAGTTATTGATATATCATAAGTAATATACACATGAACGTAATATTAATATAACAGCTACAACACGTCTAGAGCACAATGTAAAGATGACGTGCTAATGCAGATATAAATTCAGAAAACTGCTACATAAACTCAAAAATGCAGATGTAAATGAATGCAGACTGCTTCTCTCACACTCACAGAGAGAGAGAGAGAGAGAGAGAGAGAGAGATGCAGGCACCCACCTGTAGCAGCTATATAGCCCCTGGCTAACTACTCTACTCACATTTTTTTTTAAATGCNCACCCACCTGTAGCAGCTATATAGCCCCTGGCTAACTACTCTACTCACATTTTTTTTTAAATGCCTCAGTGGGAATGAGTGTGTGTCTGTGTGTGTGTTATCTTAAGTCCAGCATGGTGTTGGTTTGTTAGTGGAGCAGTAAAGCCAGGTCATGGATCATGGATTTATGGTGCTGAGCTGTCCCATTGCTCAGTTTGCGAAGCAGCGCTACACTGAAAGTCAACGGAAATGGTAAGGAAAAAAAAAAAAAAA
>VXCM01000449.1:66364-137742 GCA_014773175.1 Lucifuga dentata
CACACACACACACACACACACACACACACACACACACACACACACACAGAGAGAGTTGGCAGGAGTTAACAGGACATTCTTTGGACAGCAAATGAAATCGCCCTACAATAAAATATGCAGTGTGATACAATGTCTCTGTTTTATAGCACTGAGATTTATAAAATACACTAAATCCTACTTTCTGATTGGCTGGAAAGTGTCTGTTGCACTCATATACAGATTCCTAAAACATAATTTTTGTCAACGGTTTAATTTCTGTTCCAAATCAGCACTCAAGACTGATTAAACTTCAGGTAACTAAAGCGTTTTACATTTAAAAGTGTTTTAAATGTAAAATGTAGGTCAAAACTGCAATTAAGATGTATACATGTATGGAATTAATAGGATTCCATAGTTTTGTTTTTTGACCTTTATTTATCCAGGGTAGTTCACTGAGAACTGAATGCTCTTTTGCAGGAACGCCCTGCTCTCACACACACACACACACACACACACGGAAGCTGCCCAGTACAATTACAGATTGTTCCGCTGGCNCTCTCACACACACACACACACACACACACACACGGAAGCTGCCCAGTACAATTACAGATTGTTCCGCTGGCCACTGAGCAGCTCCACTGGAGCATTTGGGGGTTAAATGCCTTGCTCAAGAACACCTCAGTGCTGACAATGAGGAAGGAACAGATGCTGCTCATTCACCTCTCCAACCCTGATTTCTCCTGCCAGTCCAAGAACTGAACTGATGACCCTTTTGTCACAAGCTCGCTTCTCTGACCTTTAGGCCACCACTGCCCAATAGTTTGCCAAATACACGTTGCATTGCATAATCAGAGAATAAAGAATGTCTACCGGGTGAAGAACTGCATGCAGAGGCATTTTCATCCAATTAAAACATTTACATGCATTGACAAATCAATTTACATTTGGCTAAACTAGTTCTGTTACTCAGGGTAATCATGCATTGATGTACAGTGGAGTCCAAAAGTCTGAGACCACCTGATTTCGTACAAGATTTTTCATTACAAATGATAATAAAATCTTAATAATTTGAGTGAAAAGTTGAATCTTTGAAAAATTACTCATGAATTTCAGCATATCTTAGTATTTGGTATGCCCCCCTTTTGCTTTAATGACAGCATCACTCCAGCTGGCATGGACTCCACAAGTTTGTGCAAAACCTGATGAGCCAAATTATCCCAGCATGATGTGATGATGTTCCAAAGAGCTTCTTGTGATGTCAGACATTCTGATTATGTCCATGGAAAACATCACAGATTTTTTATGTGGTCTCAGACTTTTGGACACCCCACTGTATATTGATTTCAATCTAATTATAGTATTTAATCTAATTATGTAAGACGTTTGAACAATAATCTATTTATCAACCTTAATCTGAGTGTAGTTGAAGTTTTAACATACAGGTAAACTTGCTGACTAAAACATGGAGAATGATTTATAACATGAGTGTCAAACTGGTTCCATGGAGGTCAGAGAGGTTTTCAGGGCTGAATTCTCTCACTGATGCTGTGCTGATTTTTTTTTTTTTTTTTTNTTTTTTTTTTTTTTTTTCAGTTGGACTGAAAACCTGGTTTGAAACCCATTATGAGCTAATCTACCGTAGCTTAAGCGCAGCCTCTGCTTGATTCTGACATGTTGCAGGAGATGTGATGCACAAAGAGAAATGTCACTCTGCTTCTCGCCGTGCTTTCTTTGCCTCTGTCTTTTTATGATTTTGTGATATTGGGGCCCCTCATTCTGCATTTTACACCTTTTTCTTCACCAGTGAACAGAATGGAAATGAGCCAAGCAGAATGACAGAAAACTACGTGGAGACTTTGGGTTTTGGTTTCATGTGGGCACGCGCACACACACACACACACACACAACAGAGGTTAATATGTGTGTTTAGTGTCACTTAACGTNTTTGGTTTCATGTGGGCACGCGCACACACACACACACACACAACAGAGGTTAATATGTGTGTTTAGTGTCACTTAACGTGGAGCTCTGAAGCAGAATTTATGTTTCCTTTGCCGATTTAATGTGTCAATGTCGCTTTAAAACCAGATTAATCAGGATAAATTGTGGCTCTAAATCTTAAGCAGCTCATTAACACGCTAAGCTTCATTGGCTTTTACCTGAGACACACCTGACAACAATGCTACCTTAATGTGACATTGTTGCTCTGATTAACGTAAGAGAAACTTCTTGAATGAGCTCCAATTATCTCAGTGTGCATTTAGGTTACTTCATACTTAGCCTGATTTTTTTATGAATCTGGCCCAATATGTCATGCATATTCGGTGAACAACAGAATCCTGTTAATTTCATTCCTATGTACAGCTTACACGTATTATTGCTGTAATTGAATTGACAATTGCCGTAACTGACAAATACTCATAGTATAGTGAGCATGTACAGTAGACATACTGACTGTTGATCAAGAAACACGTCTCAATTTTGGAATCAAGACCGAGTGTTTTTTTGCGCTGTTCGCCTGCAGTTCAGCAGCACACATCGCACTAAGACTCGCCTTCTATGGACCGTAAAGGCGCATTGCCATAAATTTCCAACATCGCAATTAATTTTTCAGTAATCAAGTTTCAGCAATGTGCACTGAAACCACAGTCACAGGCAGTGGATCCACTGGTGAACTTAATTTAATCTTGTACAAACAGCACCAGGAGTTACGAAACAATCACTCCACCTTCTGTGCTTCACACACAACAATCTGCTTGGTTATGACTCCTATTTTTAGTTTAGGAGACACTGGGGCGCACCACTAAAAATACCAAAGAGTGCCAGCACCATTCTGTCCACAGTCATACTGTTCAAATCCAATTCACTTTGCAAATTTGGTTTTCTTTTTCTATTTTCAACTCATGTTTGGTTTCTGTTTTGTGATTTCTAAAGACTTTTTTATTAACCACATTGGGGGTTTGGACTGTCATCAACCTCTGGACAAACCATGGCAGGTTCACCACAGTCAATTCCTGTTGGACTGTAGGAAATTACTCACTGTTTGACCTTAACTTAGGAACGTATTTGAGATCATTTTGGATCTACAAATGGTCTACAATACTAGGAGAGGGGGGAAAAAAAAACATGGAGACAAATCTGAAGGAGAAAAATTAAAGTTTTTGCAAGCAGGCGTTTTTTTTTTTTTTTTTTTTNTTTTTTTTTTTTTTTTTTTATGTAATAATGAATTGGTGTGGAGATATTTTAGAAACTCCACACTGTGGTTTCAAAGAGGTTTTAATGGAACAAAGGTCAATTCACTTTGCCACGTACAAACCACAGAAATTCACCATCCCAGGGAAAGAAAGAAAAACACCAAAAGTGCAGCGAGGTGTTTTCTTAGTCTTACAGTGGCTATAAAGGCTTTAGAGCCATAAATCCTCTGCAGACTGTAAAGCTGAGACACTTTAAGATATAATAAATCACTCGGTGAAAACACCATCTACCAGACATCGCTCCGTTATTCCTGCCAATTATTCTGCTGAGTCAGGCACTTATGAAACATCATTAAGTTTCCAGAATCCTGCTGGCTTCATGTTCATTAGCTTTGTTTTAACAGCAGTGATCTACAACAAAGACACGGCCCACGAACACTACACATGATTTAACACACAGTATCAACGCCTCAGGGTTCGCTAAAGCTTTTAGTTTCTGCTGACTGTGAACTTGACTGCTAAAGGAACAGTCTGTTATTTAGGTAAATTTGCCAGCTTCCTTGGAATAAAATAGGAAGACAGATACCACTGTGAGGTATATATCATCATATCACCCAACCTGGGCCGTTCTCTGTGTTGGTTTGAAATTTGTAACTCTCCTTTTAAAATCTCTGGGTTGTGAACAATGGCATAAATGTTCTGACTGCATGCAAGGTGAACTCGTGAATTTGACTGCTGACAGTTAATAAATTCACAGGACAGACGTACAGTTAAGTTACCTAACCACAAACAGCATACAGACTGTGTGTGTGTGCGTCTCAAAAACAGTTAAGACCAATTTTTCCTCCTCGCTCTGTATGTTAAACAGCATCATCTCGTGATGAGTTCAATTTTTTTTTTTTTTTTTTNTTTTTTTTTTTTTTTTTTACAAATTTTTTAATTATCGTGGATGTGCCTTCACCTCGGTTTCAGAGCGAAGCCACATCTGTTCACATCCTTCCACTGATTTGTGCACTGCCTCCATCTCTAAAATTCTCTCTACTTTTAGTCTGAGCTCACCCTAATGTGTCAAATAAGGGTTTTTCTGTTTTTTTTTTTTTATAGTAATGACACTTTTTCAATTATTAGATCTTAGTTCAAATTTAATTTCTAAAAAAAGGGCAAATTGATCAGTGTGATGATGTTCCTTTAATTCATTGGATTAATCAAAAACAGATACTCATTTCCAGTAAAACTACTGTATTATGAGGTATTTTTTAATCATGATATAAAATTATATATGATGAGGAAGATACATGACAGAACGTTTTGTCTGTATTGCCTAACTTTAGGTCTAGGATGTGTTTAGCCTACTGTAGCACAAAGACTAGTAACAGAGGAAAACTGCCAGACTTGCACCATTAAAAGTGACAAAAATACACCTAAATACAGCTTCAAAGAACTTCAAAAGCTGCCTGACTTACACGTTATTATTCAATAATCATAGATTATCCTGTACACATGACACAGGTGATGGTCTATGTAATGTAACACAAAATCAAATACTTCGGCATAACTTCAACATGTTGGACAAACTCAAACATCTGGAACATCTGCCCATCCAACGTCTGTGCTGTCACTCAAAATTATGTCCAATACATGATATATTGATATGTAATGTCATAAATGCCAAAACATGAAAGAACAGACAACTGTAAACAGGAAATCAATGTTTTCATCAATGGCTGATTCCCTTATTTCTACTTTTTTTGACAACATGTCTTCTGTTTGTAATTTTGCAGTATCAGTTATAAGAACATTTTATTCATATTATTTCTGATATCTAGGGATGTTGGTAACATCACCAAATTCTATTTATGGAACAACACAAGCAGTCAAAGTCTCGAACAGATTTTAGACAAACCCCCACCTTAACTTTATTATGTAAACCTAATTAATGGGAAAGTGCGCCTAACAATAAATTTAATTAAATTGAAATCAAATTATAACAAAAAGCAGCAACCTAAGTTGTTAAAAATATAATATTCCTGTAAGAAATTTGATTTTAACCTGTTATAAAAGCTGTTATCGTGTAAACACGGTAAGCATTATGAGTTCAGTATGAATATGATGCTGCTGTTCTGTGGGTTATTGTTGTACCTGCTAATGCTAAGTGGCAGGTGGTCTTCCAAGCATCAGCGACCTTTGACATTAGATAGTCTTTAGTGGTCACAGAGGGACTATGTGTGTGTTCGTGTGTCCTCAGGGAGAAGACACAAGTGGGAATCAAAATGAATGAATAGTAAAAAGCTGAATAATGTATGTGCATGCATGCATGCGCGCGTGTGTGTGTGTGTGTGTGTGTGTGTATGATGCAGGGTCCAGCTGAGCTCCATTAAAGTCAAAGTAAACACAGCTCTAAGTGCTTCAGCGACACACAGATTCCACTAAGTGACTGGATATGATTTCTTAGTTGTTGTTCTACATAAACTCTACAGGCGTGACCATTCACTAAATATACACACATATGAAACAAACCTCACTCTACCAGCTTGACCAACAAGATTGTGCATGTGTTCAGATCAGGACAAATTATTTTACAAATTTGTTTTCTCATCCTAATGGTTTATTAATGTCAGTAATTTTTATGGACACAGCAGGAAACAGCTTTCAAACCTGCAGTCCGTTTGCTCTGGTCTGAATCAGTGAATGAGTTCTTGCGTTTTATTGCAATTGCCCTGATTTCAATTTGGTTTCATGCAGAAAAATATTTCAAGCCAACCAAAAGTAACATTTCAATATAGCAACAAAAGCCGTGTGACAAAGCTCGCTCTGCTCATTGGTCAGAAATGTCTGGGGGCAGGACTGAGAAACAGGAAGAGCTAATTGTGTAACTTGGAACCATAAAAGAGCTGTCAAGAATTGAGCATATATGAAGCACATACAACATGCTAACCTTCAACATGTTGATTTGAAGATGTGTTCAGTGAGCACAGCACCTATCTGGTTTTTCTATGGCTACTCAAAGGCATAATTTATATAACATTAACCACACAAACACACCTCTTATTCTCTATTTCTACATCAATCAGTAGTTCAGATTGCGTTCAAGCAGGGTTGGACTGGGATCCTAATTTTCACCGGGAATATAAGTCCAGGAATAAGTCCAGGAATTGTCCACTGTTTCTCTGCGCCAAGAAAATCATTAAAAAAATGTTTGCTTAGTATACGTTAATTTTAATTAATATTAATTGCACAGTGCAAAGGCCACCGGCCAGCCCACCGATGGCTGCAGCACATCGGGAAAACTCCCAACTTTCCCGATGGCCAATCTGACCCTACTTTCAAGCCACAAATAAACCACTCCAGAGAGTATTTGAGGTGTACTGGCACTACTTTCTCAAAAGGGTATCTGAGTCACTCCAACTAAAGCAGACAGGTGTTAAAACATCTTAAAGCTTAGCATCTCTCCCCCCACCCCAGGCAAATTGTACTTCCAAACGGATGCGTAGGAGCACAATAGTGACCACAGACTCTGCCAGTGGTCACGGTTCTGTTTATAGTACATTCTGGCATCTGCTTGAAGGACGCCTTCCACACGTGCGGTAGCATTAGCATAGCGTAGTGTCATGACCACACATACAAGTCTGCGCAGTCACAAAAAATTGGAGGTACGCGACTGTCCACACAGAGCAGAGGCCTATTCGTCATACACCCTCTGATGTAAACAGAATGACGAAGTTTATGTCACGCGGTACCTAGCGTACATGGAAAGTATAAATTGGCCTTCACTGACTGACATGTTTGCTCATGTTCAGAAGAGTGAATGAGGCATTACAGCTAAGTTATCAATATTTTCTCATCTTTGCATTTGTAAACAGTGGAAAAACAAACTCGTATTTTTCGTAAGGATTAGTTCTTTTGTAAATTGGGGTACAATTTTCAGTTCTGTTGAAAACAGACCATTAAAAGCTCCTCCAAGTCCTGGAGTTAAGAGTTCACTAGAGATTCATTGCTTGTGTTTGGTTATTGAGCCTCACCTTTGTCACTTCTTTGTCCTCCAGGTTTGGATATTGTTTGCAGCCTGATTTACTAGTATTAAAAAGACCTGCAAACAAGCAAAAAAAAAAAAAAAAAANAAAAAAAAAAAAAAAACAGACTAAGTAAAATACAGCTCACACACTACAACACACAACTTTACATTTTGCTGACATTGAAACAACAGTCATGTAACAGAACTCCCTAAGCAGTTTAGAACACACATATTGGTAGGCTAATATCAGCTGACATAAGTTTATCACAGATATATTGGTGTGCATGCTAAGGGATTATTGTGGGAATCCTGTTTTACGTGCTTATTTTTATATATGTCAGTTTGAAAAATTGTGCAGGATCTAGTTTAAAAGTTCCTTAAAGTACAAGCTGCAGTGACGTGTGAGTAATGAATGAATGAATAATTGAGGTTGCATTCATTCATACGACTGTGTAACAGCCCGTCTTGGACACACGGACTGGGACATAAAACTGAGAGCCTCAGTCCTTCCAGGAACTTAAATCCTTGTCTCTGGCCCTGTAGTTGCTGTCAGCCAAGTTCTTTGTGTTGTTCCTTGGAACTGCTGAGAGATTTCAGCCAAACAATGCTTGAATACAGAAAACTGAGCTGGGCTGCGTTCCCCGTTTCCTCAGTGACCTTCCACAGCAGACTGAAAGCTGAAAGTGAACCTGAAGCTCCTCAGACTCCTCCAATGGCCCCCATTCACGCCAGCATTGGCAGAATATATGATTAATGACTGGAAACATGGCCAGCTAGCCCTTTTATTCTCCATAAACTTAAGAACAAGCTGTTAACTCTCCTACATATGCCTCACAGCCTTGAGTAGTTTTATTATCCTGATGGAATTAAATCTTGATAGAAATAGATGACTTTAGACAGGATGTAAAGGCTCTAATTTCCAGTGTGACAAGGTGCTACAGACCAATAAATGCAGGACATACCTCACACTCACACACCGGTGCACATATGTGGTATGTTGGTATGCATGTGTGCTCCAAAATGAAAATGCTAAATGCTCATTTGCAACTAGACAACAACAAACTTTTGAAACTTTTGCCGTGTGCAGGAGTTCACATCTGAATGTACAACAGAAAAAAGTCAAAATTGCCACATGGTGAAAACCGGTTTTTAGCTCCAGCTAACATTAGTGGCAAATAAAAAACAAAAACGGACAACTACATAGAGGTTGAACTCACATTAATTTTCTTTGTATTTATTCTGTACGTGGTTACACACTAGTTGAAACTACCCACAACATCCTAATATCAGCAGAACATAACAACATATATCCCACTGAATTTCTAATCCACTGCAGTGAAGAGTGATCATGCACACTTAGTTTTTTATAAAACTAGTGCAGTGCCCATTGAATGTGCCTGTTCAGAACAGGCCCAACTTCATGGTGTGTGCCGCAGCCTGCCATAATTTTGTTCTGCACATCCTCGTGAGCGAGCTTTGTTTGCTGTATGGGGCCAGGTTGAGATTGTGGCACAGCCGCGCCTGGAGCATATCCTGCCACACGGACTACTTTTTACCAGCACAGCTCCATTCGAGAACCACTCATCCAAACAACTTCACACACGACATGCATGCACGTCCTTGGGTCCTGAGCAATGAACCGGCCGAATATCAACTTGGTGCCACAGACAGACAGGCAGGCAGACAGACAGAGAGAAACTGTCTTCATAGATAAACTAATACTGTAAAGTATGGTGATGCGTGCCGACTTTTTTAATTAAGCTGCACTTACAAACGAGCTGCAGATGGATCAGTGATTAGCAGTGTCACCTCACAACAAGAAGGTGCTGAGGTGAATTCCTGCGTGTGTGTGTGCGTGCGTGCGTGTGTGCATGCCTCTTCTGGGTGCTTCGGTTGAGTTGGGTGAGTGTGTTTCAGCACCGTGACAGACTGGAGACGTGTGCAGGTGTATCCCGTCTCTCGCCCAGTCCATGCTGACTTAGGCTCAAGACCCCACAACAGTGCACGGGACACACAGGTAAGAGAATAACTTGGATGGATGGATGGATGACTGAAAAGCCCATCAGTAATGCAAAGATAATGTAATTTGGATAAATAAAAAAGCAGATATGATGTTCATAGTGTAACAATACATTTCAAGTGCAATGAAATTAATTAGCTGACTGAAGGGTGGAAAAAAAAAACCAAAAACAATTCACTATTCTTAACTATACAAGACGTTAAAATAAAATGTGCAANGGAAAAAAAAAACCAAAAACAATTCACTATTCTTAACTATACAAGACGTTAAAATAAAATGTGCAAAATCATCAGTATAGTTCTTTAGGATGCACCTTGCTTTTTTTTCATTTCCTCTTTCATTTAAAAAAAAATAAAAAATAAAAAAATAAAAAACCAAACACTTTTACATCCTGCATGCTTTTCCTTTTAGCTGGTTCAAAGTTGACCTTTTCCCCCTGCTGATCTCCTCTGGCCATTGAAAGCAGCACCAGCCTCATTGTGAAAGTGCTCCTTGAAGGATCCCTGCATGGCGTCTCCTTGAATCCAAACCTTTGAGGTGTCAGCCAGACTCCCTGGAGGCTCCTTAAACTCTGATGCCTCAGCCTGAGTCCAGCTTTCATATGAACGCTGAATATGGAGAGAGAACGGAGCAGGTCAGCCGGTCCAGCTGCCTCAGATCTATTAATGACTGAACGCTCGGAGTTGTCTGGTGTCATTTATGGAGGCTCCAAAACACTAAATACTCTGTCCCTTCTAATGACGTATTATTCACGGCCATTTATTCATTTCATCAATCAAGAATATATTATTCCAACAAGCTAGCTATGTGATAATTTTTGTTGTCTAAGGAGAACAGCAAAGATTTGAACATGTTAATTATGCTGCTATGGTTAAATTCCTGATATGTGGTACTCATCGGCATATGTATCGCCACAATGTTAGCCTCTATATGGAAGAAAATAACATTATTGTTTGTTGATTTGCTTATTTATAAACTTTTATTAGAGAGGCTACCATATTATTTAGTTCAATTCTCACTGAGAAATGTGGAAAAATATGAAACTTTTGCTGCAGCTTTCAGTGACCGCTGAGCTCAGAAAATCTGCTTTCAGATTTTCTGCTCCAGCATCTAGAAATCATTTACTGCAGTTTTAAAGTGTGATTCTCTGCTGACTCTTGAACAATGTTCACATTACAGGCTAAAGTGGACCAGTTCTGATTTCTTTTTCCTATGTGACAGATCTTATTTTTTCCGAGCAGTGTGAACAAACACCTTTTTTTCATATCAAATTTTGGCCACTTGCATATGTGGTCCTAAATCTGATTCACATCTGATCTCTGGCTATATAACCGCTATGTGAACAGTCAGATCAGAAGATTATGTGTTTTTTTGTTGATTTTATTTTTTTTGTACATCTCACTTCTCTGGTGCATTTCACTGGTGCATTTCACCTCGCAGCCTGGTAAAAATAATATGGAGGACAGCTACAACAATGCAAAGGGGTCAGTGGAGAGACGAGGAGATTCAAGATTTGTTGAAGTGGTCAAGTCTGCACGTGTTTTGCACAGTAACGTGGTTTGAAGGTGACCATCTCGCTTCAAGTAAAAAACAGAAAAATAGACATGCTGCCCCATTTACCCACCAAATCACACCTACGGGAAAGCGTAGACAACATCATTTGATTATGTCACAGCACCATGGGATCTGTGTATTGGATAAGTTACCTTTGTTATTTTAAATTAATCAATATATTGTTCATCTCTCCTTGCTCCTTTAAAAAAAAAAAAAAAATCCAACAAGTCTATAGACAAAGTAAGAAGTGAAAAATGAAATGGATGAGTCAATATGTGAAAACCATAAAAAAGGACAATGATCACTGCAACATCGCAATACTGTTTTAAAAATACAACCCAAGTATTATGACAATTTTGTCCCATCTGAAAACATCCAACTGCTGCAAATCGATGGTTGATCGCCATCGACAAATTACCACTTCAAGGGGCGTTAGGAATACTGCTGACCTCTAATACAGATTAAACTAAAAAAAATAAATAAGATGGGCTAGTAAATGCAAATAACACCTGGCTGCAAATCTAAAGCAAATCAACTGAACTCTCGTGCTGCTGCAGCTTTTCTCTGCTGCCGGGTCTTAGAAACGTGCACTCACATGCAGAGCCTCTCGTGGGATAAACAGAAAGTGATGATTATCCTGCACAGCCTCTTCTGTATAATAATTACTGATGCTGCTGGTGTTGCACTGACAGCATGACAACACGTCTATAAAACCGAGCGTGCATCCAGTGCAGCTCTGCTCTGATGGAAAATTACTGTTCTGCGCGGGCAGGCAGAATCTCTGAGCGACAACACAGCTCATCGCAGAAGAATGTGAGCCGGTTTTCCACCTCGGAGAACAATTTGCAGACAGCCAATGAGGAGAGAGGACAGATCGGCACTAAGCCTTCACAAAATAGCTTCATTCTTGGCCGGCTGGTCCATAGTCCGCCCTCCTGTTTTCAATGAAGCACAAGAAATGTCCAAACAGGACGCCTGTTTCCTCTGTGAGGAGCTTGATGGCTATTAGCATCATGCGTCATTACCTGCAGTTTAACAAACTGCATGAATGATGGTTAAACTGTTGACCAGAACTATGGTTGAGGTCTGATGTGTACTTTTCCATGTATATACCTGCCAGTCAATCACAAACCAGAATTTTCATGGCATCAAGAAATGCTTTATCTATTAGGGTTGGGTGGTATGGCGTTATATATGGCTGAGATTTTGTTGCTGTCTGAGGCAGGCATAGTTGCTGTTTAGTTCCACATAAACTCCAGATGGCACTACTGATCATGGCAGGCCTGCGTCTGAGGAAGTTAGGCGGTGTGGGCCCTCCTGTGCCGAATGAGCACTGGGGTCCTGTGTTAGCATGCTGCGGGCTAACAGAGCTAATGAATTTCACATTGTAAAAGCTGTCCGACGTTGACTTTAAAGATGGCCATCACTTTACATCACAAGAGCTGCAGTTATAATTGAGGCCTACAATATTAACAATATCATACTTCCAGTTTTCAGGAAGTGAATTTAGGCACAACTTCCTGTAGATTAATTGCAGTTCAATTTGAACAATAACTTGTTCATACTTCAAGTGCTGCTGAAGTCTTCATCCTCACACCAAAGTCTCCATGCACCACTGCAGAAGGTGCAATTCTGCTAGATCTGTGGGGTGACTTGTTGGTGAATTTAAGAAAAAATTTAAAAAGCTGTCAAATAAATGCTGGAACCCAAAAACATCAGCGCTTTAAAAAGATGACTGTCAGACATGTCAAAGACCTTGTGAAGCAAAACCCTAACTGTGTTTGCCAGAAAAAAAAAGATATCCACCAGCAGTTACGAGGAAGATTTAAGCGTGATGACTGTGAGAGCTTCTAAAGGAGCTGAATTGTTAAGCAGACTCACAGAGGACACGCCCTCATTATCCTCCATTTCCTCAGTCAACTGTTTACAGCTGGCCTGCTGGCTGACCTAACAATTAGCTCTGATTTATAGCTAGCAGACCAGGTGAAGCTGCTCACTCCACACAAACTATTACACTCACTTTAGCTGTGTAGAGTAAAGCAGCTGACCTCCAGCACCAACGCATTCTGTTTCTTACCATGCCAGCTCAGAGGGTTTCTTCTTTGTTCTTCCGCTCCCAGTGCTGATTCAAGTCCAGGCCTGCAGCTCAGAGAAACAAACCACCAACCTGCAGATGGAGACATACACACAAACACACGCAGAGCCTTTAACAGACATTGTCACAACACGTTGCTAGTGACATTCTTTAAAGTAATGTCTGCCTAAAAAAGATTTGTCGCTCAGAGCTGTTTTGAAATGGAAGTCGCTAAAAGGATTTTAAACTCATCAAATCAAGAACTCTATGAAAAAAAAAGTTGCCAATGCTGAATATTACAGCAAAAATTATAATTACTTCTGCCTAAACTGCTATACTAACAACAAAGAGTTTGCATCTCTGCTCTGCTTGAAACTTTCTGTCCTCAGAGACATGATGTTTGCATCTCACAGATATAGTGATTAGTTAGCAGAAACACACACACACAAAAAAAATGCCATAACCATTTTACAGGCTTCAGGTTAATGTATATTTTACTCTTCTGTCTTATTTCAAGGTTGCTATTTTTTCCTGTTTTGTGGAGAGTTAGTACTGACTAATTTAATTTCCTGTGCATCGGTACTGCAGTTACTAAAAAAAACCTTAAACACCAAATTTGAGGGGTCCTTGCAAATAAATAAATAAATAAATAAAGGGGGTTTATGTTATGCATTTCCTGGGATCCATCAATACACATGAATACATGAGAAAACAAATAAGTCAAACAGACATAAAATATACAAATTACAAAAGGTATTAGGTATTACATAACTTGACAACTTGTCTCAAAATTCCAGCATGGCTCAGGCTCTAGTAAAAAGCCATTTTATCTAGCTGCAGAAGCTTTCAGGCTTCATTGTCTGGAACAACAATAGAAACTGAGGCCAGACCTGCAGAGCTTTCCCTGAGGATGAGGGCGAATGTGAAGCGACCTGAGCATTAGGAAAGAGGGAGGCCGTGATTCAGAAGATAAACTGTGAGGAAGGACAACAGCTGAAGGCTGCCAGCTTCAGATCTGAGAGCAGTTGTTGTGAGGCAGATGTGTTTTGCTCATGTCTGCAGGACAGGTGGAGCTTCTATTGCAGCCAAAACTCAAAGCTGCAGAAGATTCCAGAGGAAAACACTTCACAGGCTGTTCAAATGGATGAAACTGATTCTCTTGTTAACCCACAGTGTATTAGCAATATTATTTTAATCAAATTACCAAATGACTTTAATGATTTCATTTCTTTTCACCCATAAGCATAAGTTTGGCGTCACTTAATGTCTGCTTTGATCGCTTTATCTGAAATGAAAAGCAGTATTTTTATGCTGCGTGATCAGGATCATGATGGGACTAATGTATCTTTAAGATAAGATAAACTGTATTAATCCCATAAAGTACAACATAAAAGCAAAGAAATATTACGGCTTGTGAAATAGCATATCGGGGACACTGAGCTGCATGCAGTAGAAGATGCTGCTGTAGGTTTGGATTTGTCTGAAATCTATTTGAATGTAATGATCTCTGCATGCACGCATGTTGTAACTGACGTTAATGTTCCTCTACAAACACAGTATTCAAACTTTCAGACAGAAATTTTAGTACTCCTTCCAAAGATCAAACTAATATGAGGCTTGACGTGAGCCTGTCTTAACTCAGAGCTTTGTGTAGATTTACGTACAGAAAGTCTCCCTGGTTAGTTGGATATTCAGTAGCAACATGCTGCTGAAGATGATAAAGAAAGCACTTAAAAAGCCCTTTGAGCAGGTTGATCACTGTCGTTAAGTGTGACAAGCTGAATCACTAACAGAAGTTTCTGTATTTTCAGCAAAGTGCCTCCATGAACACCATCTGATATTATCAAACGTTTCAAACTTTTCAAAGAAAATGTCTTGCTCACTGCATATTTCTCACACACACATCTGCATATCGCTTTCTGTATGGTTATACATCATTACACATGAGTTCAGTTCAGTGTGTGAATGTTCTATATTACTTCCACAAAAAATATTCCTTAAATATCAGGCTCACAACTTATCGATGAACCCGTGTGCACCTCTGAGTAGCATGAATATAAACAGCAAATTTTATGATAGTCAAAGTCCCATAGCAATGTGTATTTGTTCCTGAAGTTAGAATGAACAATAATATTGCATAGTAATATTTCCATTAAAAAAAAAAAAAAAAAAAANAAAAAAAAAAAAAAAAAAACTTTTTCATGAGTCAGTAGAGCTCAACTCTCAATGAGCCCAACACCATGTCAACCTATCGTTGTCATGGAGATGACAGGATACTGAAGTGACTGGACCAAACCAAAGCAGAGTAGACACTCTCACACAGATAGTGGAGCAGTCGGACATTCGGTTTCACTTAAGCAGAGAATTCTAACTCACTGCATCACAGCAATGTCTCGCAGACAATACAAATAATACATAATGAAAAGTATAATTTGCTCAGAGTCCGGAGGCAGTTGTGGTTTGGTCTGGATCCGAACTGGAGTCCGGACTTTAAGGATGGCTGCTGTACATTGTTATGGCAGATTCCCTTGTTCATTAGCAGCTCGTATACTGTATGTTCAGGACATGCTGCTACAGAAACTCAGTTACACAACATGTGTAGCTGCAGGGAAACTTCTGGAATGGCATAACGAAAAGGAGGGACAGTTTTAGTGGAGGAACTTAATGTTACAGCTCCAGGACATAATGCTTTCTGTCACTCTGTCAGCGGTGTGGAGAGACAAGATGAGATAACACCCAGGAAGTTATGTTACGGTTATGACTGCTATAATAAGTAAAACTGAATTCTCTCTGCAGGGAAATCCTGAAAAAGAAATCCTAAAAGTGTGAAGCAAAAAAGAGAGTTTGGAGTCCTAAAACCCAGAAATAAGTTAGCCACTGGGTCCTCCTCAGATTTCCAATTCATTTTTCTCATGGGTGTTTAGTTTTGCACAGAAAATATTAACACAGGTAGTGCTGAAACAACTAATCAGTCAATTAACAATTACTTAGCTATTTTAATAATCACATTTTGTCATGCTTCAAATAAAAATTCCAGGCATTTACTGGTCCCTTCTTATTAAATGAGGATGTTTGCTGCTTTCCTCTGTTTCATATCATTGTTCATTAAATATTTTTAAGTTCCAGAGTCCAAACTAAAGGCCAGAGCTGTGCANGTTTCATATCATTGTTCATTAAATATTTTTAAGTTCCAGAGTCCAAACTAAAGGCCAGAGCTGTGCAGCATATCAGGAATTATGTTACTTACCCTAATATATTACAATATTCTGCTCTTTTCATTATAGGTTTAGCTCNATCAGGAATTATGTTACTTACCCTAATATATTACAATATTCTGCTCTTTTCATTATAGGTTTAGCTCAAAATTTAACCCTGTATTAAAATGGTTCATTTTCAAGCTATGTCAAATGTTGTTAATGCCAAATGGACGTTTTGTACTTGTCCAAGGCTCAGAACTTAACCATATATCAAGAAAACACTGTGAAACCGCCAAAAAAAAAAGCTTCCTTCCCAGTCAGTAGTTACCATGCTATCACAAACACACAAAAGTAGCTAAAACTTCGTTAACCATAAAGCACAATTATATTGAGTAACGTAACAACCAAGTGAACATGCTAAAAACATTTAAATAATCCTCTGAGCGGAATATCGACTCACCATTTTTCTAAGTTGTTTAAAAAGACTAAACTAAACCTCCAAATGCTAAATTAAATCATTAAATATTTCAGCTGTTAGGATATTAGCGATGCCATCAAGCTAATTAGCTCAACATTTGCTAACGACAGCATACAGTGTTCAGGATTAGCAAGTGTCCAAATTAACTGGTGACGTGAGCCTGTCGGTGGTTGCTTCAATGACAGAAAAGCAGGAAGTTAACATTTAGTCTTGTAAATTTCTGATTTCCTTGTTTTTCATTAAATTGCTCATTACTGAAGGAAGACCGTAAGGCATTCACGAGAACAATGACATGTTCTCTTCCTGTTTTGGATCAGCCTAGTAGGCATTAATTAAAATGGCCTCTCCTTAATGTGTAACGACGTAGCCTGGGTAACGTTAAGGTATCCCAACATGCTAAAGTATTAACGGAGGATTTAGCCAAGTTTGTTCATCCGTGTAATTAACATTTTAACATTTGCGAACTTTTCTACTGGTGTATTTATATTACCGTCACAGACACAAGCCTAAGTTTTATGAAAAATAAAAAGTCAAAGTGAACAAAGGGACAGGTGGTTTTAGACACTCACCGGTCAATCACTGCAGATGTGTCCAACGTTCTCCCAAAGCGTCTGTACTGCTAACATCTTCAAATATAACCCATATTTATGGAGAAAAAAAAAAACAGTTTAACATTTTTGTTATTNAACATCTTCAAATATAACCCATATTTATGGAGAAAAAAAAAAACAGTTTAACATTTTTGTTATTATGCTTGAGGTTTGATTTTAACGAGTTCTGAGGCGCTCAACTGCTGTATTTATATATTCCTGTGGCAGGACATTTTTATTTGTCGAACTTCCTGCTTCCCCACAGATGGTTCCTGTTGCACCCTTTTTTTTTTTTTTTNTTTTTTTTTTTTTCTTTTTTTTTTCTTTTTATGGTTAAATTTTTTTCTCCTTATCTTCTAAGAGCAAATCCAGGAAAATAAACTTGACCTTTTGATTGAGTCCTTCACACTGGCTCATCATCAAGTTCAGGAAATAAAAGAGCAGTGATCATGCTGCTTAGTGATCATGCTTAATAAATGGTGACATGGTGGAGAAATTGGCCAGCTTAAAATGTTTCGTTTACTCTTGTGGACTATTAACACATCATCTCTGGTTAAGAAGGTACAGCAGTAGATCTGTTTTGCTGTTTTTAAAGCTGGACCTGTTCCAACAGCTGCTGATGACATTCTTCACCTTAAAATGTTATCACATACAGCATTTCTGTGTGCACTCATACAAAGCATATTTTATTCTATTCTGTTCCACTTCTGTAAAAGTACTTTGTTACAGTTTGTCTCATTGAATTGAATCTTATTATTGAGTGAAGCAGGGTGTGAGAAGCAGAGAGGTCATCCAGAAAAACACACCTCACATTTACTGACTTTTATTTGTGTGGACAAAACCCAAAGCTAACAAACATTTGGCACAGGGACAGACACAATTCATCCCACTTCCATGTGACGCTTCAATCACAGACAAAACACAAATCTCTGAGAACACAAACAGCCTGACACTGCGTAGCACGATACTGTGTTTGAATAAAGCACAATTATTACACAATGACATTGAAGCCAAACAGGCACACTGATGCAGACGGCTGAAGCAGAACTGGTTGAACCACTGATGAAGGATGAGAGACATTTGTGTTTTTGAACTGGGTTAGCATCCACAAAAGCTTTCTGCAAGCTGAGAGCCTTTAAAAATTTGTTTTGAACTCCACTTTGTGTTTTAGGAAACAGTTTTAACTTGATTTACTCGGTTTAAAGTACTGATGTTATCATTTTGTAACTTTTTTTTTTTTTTTACTGTGGTGCTTTTATTGTCCTGTTTTTAATGTTGTTGTTATGTTTGACTGAGCTGTGTCAAAGACAAATTTCTGTTACTATGTGATAGATATGAGCTCCTAAAGGGACACAATAATATATAATTTTTTAATTTCTAATTTTGCATGATTGTTTCTGGTGCTCACTATTGCCATGCACGCACCAGAAACTTTCTGCTGTGCACACAATAGTATGAGGTGCACACCAGAAACCATTTCCGGTAGAAATTCTGGTATGAATTGATGATGCATCGACATATCGAATGGCAGCAGACCAAGATATCTTTGCCTTTTTGAGATCCCGAAATATATCAGACAGTATCATCAANATGGCAGCAGACCAAGATATCTTTGCCTTTTTGAGATCCCGAAATATATCAGACAGTATCATCAACAAATTAAAGGAGGATATGAAGTTACGATATGAAAAGGTTTCTCGTGTGCACAAGAAATTATCTCGTGAACACCTGATTCTACAGGAAAAGGTTTCTCGTGTGCTCCAGAAACTTATCTTTTACGCAAAAGAAACTCTCTGGTGCACGAGAAACTAGCAATTTATTATTTTTTCTCGTCCCTTTAGGGGCTCCATAGATAGACAATAAAGTGCTTCTTTATTTACAGAAGATACATGGACTAAACATGAGCGAGCAATATAGCTCATGATGAGATGCCCTGCAGTCTCACCTTAGCTAAAAAAGTGGTTCTCAATCCTGTGGCCCTCGGCTCTGCTGTACCAACATCTAATTAGGCTAAATCAGTTGTACTTGAACAAGATCTTGACTGGCTAAACACACCTGATTGAGCTAACCAGGTGTGTTTAGCCAGTCAAGATGAGTATGATCTGAATATAATTTACTCAATTGGGGTATAATAATATAATCAAAACCACAACATATTTCATTTTAGACAGCACATGTGGGCTCAACAGGCCAGAGCATTATGAAACCAAAACTTCTGTTTGGATGTCTAGGATGTTCAACAAAGCAATAACTGTTAAAAATAAATAAATAAATAAATAAATAAATAAAAGTGTTCATTTCTACCCAGATTGTCTTGTGGTTTTTGGTTTTCTAGTTAATCAAATTTCCAGTTCATCATGAAAACTGAAAAAAAAAAAAAAAAATCTAATTTTTAATTTCTACCACCCAGAAGAGAGGAATAATAAGACTATAATCCTTTTTTATCTTGTAAACGGAATAATTATTGTCATTATGAGAATAACATTATTGTGTGAAAGCATGCACACACACACAAACACACACACATAAACACACCGGACAGACACTTAAAAGCAACACACAGCTACACAGATGGCAGAGTAAGGCAGTTAAAGACAGATTTACACTGTATATAAATGTTCATTATGCTCTCTGTACACATCTTGGTCTTTCAAAATAAACTACTCTATAGATTTTCTATATTTTCACTTTTACAAAATACATCTTCATCTTTTATATGAGCAGCTTTGACAGAATAAATAGTGACTATGTCAGATATGTGGACGCAGTTTGTATCTGTTTGGCATGAAGAAGGCCAAAAGGGAAATAAGGCTTAAACTGCTTGTATGGATTGAGTTTACAGAGAGAACATGAGGTAATAGAATGATCATCAACCTAACTCAGAGTTTCTTTACGTTCCCTTGTTGAGTCCAGTTCCATTAGGATGGAAATGATAAAGATAAAATGTGATTATTACAGCTGATCAATACTACACTTGTATACCTGCAGAAGATTCTTCAAGTGGGCCAGCAGTGCCATTTAAAGTTCATTCCATCTATGACTAGTTTACAGTTAGTTAATTCTATACAATTCTGTATACAATACATATGTAATTTGACTTTTAATAACTACTTGTTTTTCATTGTTTCTAATATCTAAAGTTTGAAGATACAGTCCTTGATTTTCTTGTGGTGCCCAATATCCTCCTATATTCACAAACATTCCAAATTCACAGTTAATCATCGACACTGAGCAGGGAAGAATGACATTTTGGGGATCTGATGCTTAAAAAAAAAGCAGAGTGTATCTTTAAAGTAAAGTAAGGCTCCTTCAGTATAGAGTCATGGCTGCAACAGTTAAGTTTTTTTAAATTTTAGGAGTCAGGCGTTTGGCCTTACATGATGCAGCTCTTCAAGTCAAACACAAAAAACAAGAGAAACCTGCTCCAAAACGAGAAACAGTGCAAACGCCAGAACACAACACATACAAGTAGAGGAAAAAGAAAAGGAAAAAAAATGCTACAAACTACAATGATGCACAGGAAGTGGTCCCAGCCACTTGGAGGGAGTATGAGCCTCGTTCTGACTCATCAGAAGCAAAGTATCTGAGCTTTGCTACATTATCAGGCAGAGAGAAGAAACAAAAACAAGAGCAGGAGAGATGTGAGCATCAGACCCTCAGAGGGAAGACGAAAGAAAACGACAATAATAATGATAGAAGAAGAGAGAGGAAAGTTATTTATAATGACAATGTGCTCATCACTCCCTTTAGGGGCCTGGAGAACTTTTAATGTATCATTTAATGCATCATTATCAGTGTATCATTTATCATTTTTCTTTTTGCATGTGATTTTCTTTCTTTATGTGTTCTGGCATTTGTTCTGAACCTCGGGGCTCTGAACTGCTCTAACAACACCCAGCAACTGTGATAAATGATCAGGTTCTGTGGAAGCTGGTTTTATACTCATGGAAAAAGAGAAACTACATCTGTGATAGGTGTGACTATGATGACCATATACAGAAACTCCATAGAGGAAACCTGCAGTATTGCTACCAACTGAAGAAACACTGAACATGTGGATATTTTATGATCAATAAATATGAATGAAATTGAAAACTGGCATAAAATACCGGCCATCAGAAGCTGCTATCTAGAGATTAGAGATCTGATACTGTGCTGTACAATTGAAAATGTAGCTGAGCAGATGAACAGTGTGCAGAGAACTATCTGGTGACCTCTGACCCCTGCAGGCTGGTGGTCAAATTATGCATTGGCATGTTTTGGGTTGGACTCAGATTACAGTAAATTTGGGCCAAGCTGTTCTCAGGTTTTGGTTTTAGTCAGTACTGCTGTTCATTTCAGTGTGTCTGATAATCACAATTTAATCTGTCAGCCTGATCCACTAGGCCATTAAAGCTAAAAACGATTCATCCTCTGGGGAACACGAAATTGATCAGTAAACTTCAATGTGACCAATGTGTAAAAAAATTCCATTTTGGTCTAATGTGTGACACAAGATGAAAATTAATTGAGGGTCTAAAGCTAAAAGGATTCATCCTCTGGAGAGCACAAATATGCTTAGTGAATTCTACAACAATGTGCTTATTAGAATTGAATATTTCTCGTGTATAAAACTTGGCTTTACGGTGACGCTGGCTAAAAGGTCGGGGAATCAACAAAATCAACAAGATTCATCCTCTGGGGAGCATGAACACTCACAGCTAATTTCATGGATCTGGTAGTTGCTCAGTAGTTGCTGAGATATCTGCTGAGGATGAAGTAGTTCAACATATTTATAAAGAAAAAAAATCTGCCAATTTTTCTGTTTTTATTTGAGTATTAAATGGATACAAAACTAGATGAAAAAAATTAACAACCCAAAAATATGGTTGGAAATTTGATTTAAAAAAAAATGCATCTGCAGTACTCTCAGTACTTTTTTAGTTACATTGAGAAACTCATTTACTTTTTTCTTTTTTTAAATTTTATATTCACCTTCTAGCACTGGTAGCTGTCATTGAGTTGCACTCACCACTAGATCATTCCATTCCTATAAATATGACATCTCAAAAAAAATCAAAGTGAAGCTCAATTTAAACCGACTTGTTCTATTAAAATAGTATTTTTCTGTGAAACTCCGTAAAACCTTCAAACACTGAGCCTTAAAAACAGGTAGTGGTTCTGAAGAGCAGCTGTTAATGTAAATGCTGGGATTGTTTGATCGTTATCAGACGCATCTGACATAACCTGCAGGTCGCTCTTCATCGCATGTGAAAATGGAGTTACAGACAGAGAGTAAATCTAATTAGCTGAGAAGCTGAAGGCTGGTTTCCTATTGGACGATCTGCTCTATGTTCAAGTCTGACAGGCAGCATATGATCAAAAGTATAACCTGCTGATGATTGTTCAGTGTGTTGAAGAAAAGGTGCTGATTGGTGGAGTAAAGCCGCTTCTCTGACCTGATGGTGTTAATGTCCCCTCCCGTCTTCCATGTTAACTTCTGTTCTATTGGCTTTTTTTTTCTTTTTTTTTTTTTTTTNTTTTTTTTTTTTTTTGCTTTCTGTGTTTGCTCTCAGCAGTCTTTGTGAAAAGTGGAAAAAAATATCTCATAATATGGAAAACCTCCATAAAATGTTTCAGCTTTTCACAAAGACAGTGAGACAGAAATCTGCCTGTGACACTGTCAGCAGAAAGCCGATGGAACAGAGGACAACCAGGAACGAGCAATGGGACCTCAGCTTAATCTCTTGATCTTTAGTTACAGCTGGGTGGGGCCTCGGCTGCGCACCTCACTGCTGCCAGGAGGCGGCGCTGCCACCAGACTCCTCAGGTATACACAGGGGTTCCTCCTATTCCCTAAGCTTGGGGCAGAGCCAAGTGGAGGAGGGGGTGGCGGCAGCGAGCCAGGGGGCCTCAGAAACGACATGAGTGGCTGCATCTCTTGCGTGTCTCCATCCTCTTCCTCCTCTTCCTCCTCTTTCTTCTTTTCCAGAAACTGAAAGGAGCCCTGCACCACCGGAGCTCTGGCTGAGGACATGCTGCTCACTGTACCACCTGGTGAGGTGTAGGAGGCCGGGCGTGACCCTCCCAACCTGGAGAGGGCGCTCACCCTGGGGTGTACAGGCTCGGCAGGAGCAGGTGGGGAGGAGATGCTCTCCAAAGAGGAGATGCTCTGGTTCCAGGCCTGCTGTAGGTCCACAGGGATGATCTTAGTGGCCTCCACGGACACACAGGGAGGCGGAGACCCCAACCCACCTTTCCATGGCAACTGGCTGTCTCCTCCACTGGGCAAGGTTGGGGCTGCCGTGGGACTCTGACCCCCATCCAGAGTCGTGGTGACTGAAAGGAAACAGAAAAGACATGACACAGAAGGGTTAGACCATTAAGCTGTGACCATTAAGTTGTGACTTCATGTTCTGAAATAATTTCACAGCCTGTGCTTATATTGCATTTTGTAAGCCTGTAAAAATGATGAGAATATATCAGAAGAGATGAACATATAAAAACAAAAATGTGAAAATGAAAGAATTGTAAAACAGATATGATACCCCACAGAACGATTTGTAGCTGTGCATGTAGTTTGGAATACCGGTTAAATATGACCAGAAATATGTTTGTGAACACATAAATAAAATAGTTGTATGAATAATAAAAAATAAAAAAATAAAAACTCTGTGGATATCTGAGTCCGACTGTTGTGAAAATTAATACTCAAAATTTCCATGAAAAGGTTAAGACCACAAATTCGAACCCTGTCTTAATGGGGCCTTCAGTTCCATAAATCTGACAGGTTTGTTGGTATAAGTCTCATTTTGTGATAAGATAGACAGCTCTGATGGTAATTTGCATAGCTGGTAAATCTGCCACTCAGTGCCAAGACCATTAAGATTACACAACCATGAATAAGAAGGTCAGAGGTCAGAGATCACATCTTGGAGGAACCAACTCTTGATAAAGTGAGCACAGCTAGTTTAGCTAATCATCCTCCATGTTTACAGAGTTTGTAGTCAGTTTTACCAACGGTACTTAGCTCATAGGTTTGTTTCACAGCCAAGTGCTAAATGCTAATATCAGTGTTGTGGCTATAGTTACTTGCAGTTTAATGATTACTGATTTGGAATATTGGTTAAATAATTGGCCAGAAGTACATTTGAGGTGTCTGCATGTATGAGTTTAAGAGTCATTCAACAACCAGAGGCCAGAATTTTCCATACTCATAAAACTGAGAACAACATGTCAGCGTTCTTTTTGGACAGCTATGAAACAAAAAGCAGGAGTGTTTGGTGTGTGAACACTCTGATACCTGACTTTGGACATTCTTTGGGTGTTTCTGCTTTGCGAGCTACGAAGGTGATGCCGACGTCTTCCTCCTTCTCCAGGTCTGAGTGATCGCCTTTCTCCTCATCTGACCCCACTGGAGCTACCACTGGATCTGCAGAAACACGCCAAATATCCTCCAATATGTCAGCATGTGTGCATTCATGTGATCATCCCTTTACTGTAACAGATTTAGATTCAGAGTCACTCAGTGCTGAACATACAGAGAATTACCACTGGTTGAATCTGACTTGAATACACATTTTCTCATCTTGGTCAGATTTGTTCGGGCAGCTTTGAACACAGCCCTACACTGGGGTGTGGGCTAGAATAACTGTAAAGAGATACTTTTGAAGGAGCAATCTCTGGAACAATCGTGTTTGTGATGTAGTTCTGAACCAACTGCAAGCACATCTACTGATCTGTTGCTTAATCTGGAACCAGAGAGGGCTAGGTGCATGTGATTAACGTTAAAGTACAAATCTGATGACCCATAAAGCAAATCAAATCAAATCAAATCAAAATTTATGTTCAGATCATTGTCTCTCTTTAGATCATCTCTTTAGATCATTGCTCTCTGTTCATCTGCATGATATTTGCTGCACAATGATGTTTACTGTGGTCGATGGAGACAGCAAATCACCCAAAAACGTAGGGGTAGGTTTACCCAAACCATCAGGTTCCCAAAAGAGGGTCGGAATTGGTGCTGGTGTATTGAGTTGGGACCACAACATGATGGCTCCAATGAAGCAAAGAGGGCCGCTGCCTGCACAGAAGCCACACAGCCACGCCGACTCCCCAAAGCTGCAGCAACAGCCAGAGCGCGCAAAGCCTCGCAGCTGAGAAGGAGCTCCAGAACCACAGATAGGACCCGAACCCCAGACACCCACGGACACCACAGGGCCACCCAGGCCCTCCACCAGCAACGCAAGGCTGGCAAGCACCCAAAGACTGTAAATCTCTAAAATCAGCTGACATTTAAAACCTCTGATGGTTTGGACCCCATCCTCCTCTGATGCCAACTTGCTGATTTTGCTCCTTAAAAACTATTTTCATCTGACTTGTAGTTTAATCTTTGATCCTTCTAATTCAGGATAATTCTCACCTATCAGCATTTTATTTGTGTTACCTTTGACCTGCCAGCTGACATTGCGTCTGGGTTTGTCAGTGGCCTCCTCCTTGGTGTCAGATCCTCGCCGCTGTGGAAGGCAGGAGAGTGTAAACATTAGATTTAAGCTGTAGCCATAACAGGAAGCAGCAGGCCTTCAATTATCATGGCGCTTTCTTTCATAACAAAGAGTGATGAAAGCATTCAACTGCAATTATGGAATCTTCTGACAAAGTGACAAGTGGCAAATGTCAGCAAACACACAGGCATAATTAGAGAGAGAGAGAGAGAGAGAGAGAGAGAGTGCATTTAATCAGAAGCTGGATGATCTCAACGTTTCAGACATGTGTAGGACAAGCTTGCAATTTATGCAGCATTTACACACTGAAACTGATAGAAATGACTCCATATGGGGGCGGTGACCTTTGACCTTTCTGGAGTTCCAGCTTCACATTCACACTGGGAGCTGAGCAGTACGACAAGCATTGTACTGGGTGTAGCAATCACATGCAGTTACATCACAAATGCTGTAATACAAAGATTTCCCTACAGAAAAAAGGAATCACATCAGTGACTATAGATATCATACAGTACATCCAAAAGTGATTTAATGTGTGTGTGTGTGTGTGTGTTGTGTCAAATTAAAAGTTGTAGTTTCGTCTCACTCTGCAGCTCTGTCACACAATATTTATGTGGCACAAACCAGCTTGCTTATTGCAAATGGGTCACATGACCACAAAAAAAAAAAAAAAAAAAAAAAAANTTTTTTTTTTTTAGTTCCACCTTCTTGAGGCTGCGCTCCTTCTTGTGGCGTTTGTGTCGAGTGGATTTGAAGGTCTCCATGCGACTCTTCATGTTCCTCTGGAAAACCTCCCTGTCCTGACGTTCCTTTTCTCCCAGCGGCATGAAGTGGCGGCTGTAGTGGGACTGATACTGAAACCACACACCCATAATGCTTCAGTAACACACACACACAGGCACAGAAACACTCTTTAAAACAAATGAAAACTCGGGGACAGGTGTCTTACCCGTCTCCTGGGCTTGTAGAGATTTTCAGCCAGGACGTGGTGCGTCTCCATGTCCTCCTCCACTTTGGCTCCAGGGATATTGTCAATCACCTGAAGGTCCAGACACACACCACTGCCATTCTCACGCCTGAATCACCAACAACAGGCAGAAAACACACACAGGTAAAATGACACAAATAACTAGGGTTGAGCAATTGATTAAATGGTTTAAGGATTCACAGACATTGTGTGTGATATAGTATTTGTCTCTGGCTGGAGAATGGTGACTGCTCTCTGCTGGATTTTAAGAGAAGTGTGACTAAATGTATGAATGTCTGCTCTGGGTACTCAGCTGTGTAAAGTAACCAGCTATAAATACTTTGTTACAGTATTTAGGTATTTTTGTTGAGAATTTCTACTTTACTTGAGTATTTTTATTTTGATAAACTTTTCCACTATATTTCCACAGTACACTATACGTTTACTCCATTACTTTTTTCAGTCCAGGTTTGTTACTTCCTACAAAATAAATTCTTGAAAAGGTAACGGTGTTCACTATGAATCCTTCAGATCCACAGACAGTTGATTAGTGTAATGTATGTTGTTACTGGCTACGATATTTGCATAGTGGCATAAGCTTGCATGTATGCTGCACAGAAACAAAGTTCCAAAATTAACTGCTACTAAAACCACAATGTAGACCTGTGTTTTGTTTTTTTTTTGTTTTTTTTTTTTACAACTTTATTTCTGTACCTGCTTCCTAAACAATATCCAACACATCCATCATTTAGCTTTGGAGCTGTTGGAAAGTGCATAGACTAGCAGCTGCCCCGCTTACAGTTTTTTTGCTTGGCCTTCCAGTCTTTTTTCTTTCTTTCTTTTTTCTTTCTTTTTTTTTGTTTTTTTGTGAAACTAGGCCAGCTGTTTCCCCCTGCTTCTAGTCTTTGTTCTATGCTAGACTGGCAGTTTCCCCTGCTTCCATGCTTTGTGCTAAGCTAGGCTAACATTTTCCACCTGCTTACACTCTGTGCTAATGTAGGCTACCAGTTTCCCCTGCTTCCATTCTCTGTGTTAAGCTAGACTAGGAGTTTCACCCTGCTTTCTTTCTCTATGTTACGCTAAGCTAGCAGTTTTTTTTCCCTGCTTCCAGGCTTTATGCTAAGCCAGGCTAGCAGTTTTCTCCAGCTTCCAGTATTTGTGCTAACCTATGCTAGCAGTTTCTCCCAGCTTTGTTTCTATGTGTTAAGCTAGGCTAGCAGTTTTTTCCTGCTTCTAGGCTTTGTGCTAAGCTAGGCTAGCAGTTTTCTCCAGCTTCCAGACCAGTATTTGTGCTAACCTAGGCTAGCAGTTTCCCCCATGTTTGTTTCTGTGTTAAGCTAGACTAGCTATTTTACCCTGCTTCCAGATTTTTGCCAGACTAGGCCAACAGAGTTTTCTCCAGCTTCCATACATTGTGCTAATCTAGACTAGTAGTTTCCCCTGCTTATAATCTTTGTGCTAAACTAAACTTGCTGTTTCCCTCCCCTGCATCTGATCTTAGTGCTAAAACAGGCTACAGCTGTTCCATCATACTTCTGACTGTCTAAAGACATAAGTTTAAATATATTTTTTCATGTAATTAATTTGATCTGATAAATCATTTAGTCCCAGATGTTTTTACATTGTTAATTGTTTTATAAGCAAACTCTTTAATCAAAAATTCTATCAATCAGAAATGTCATCTTATAACAAGCAAACACTCACATTTGAACAGTTAAGATGAGATGAAAAATAAGGCTGTTTGGTCCTCAGGCACACAACAAATTGAAATGTAATTTCCATTTCTGATTTAAACCCTTAGTGAGCCAAACTCCCAAAATGTACCCCCAGCTCCAAACATCAACAGTCAACTGGAGGAAATTTCAGGCTTATAGTTACTATAGTATTAGGATGATATGCAGATTTTGTGCTTCCCATCATTATTTTGTTGTAGTGTCACTTTCATTTCAAAGACGCACCATTTTATTAGCTGCACATGTGCAATCCAATCCAATCCAACAGTCCTATACAGTAAAGCCAACCTTTGTGAACCTTATTTTTCTGCTGACACAGCGGCAGACAGCTGCTGATTCAATCCTATCATCATTTAATGGTGCACAACTATTAGACTGCATTATACAGAAAGATGTTTCTTCCTTTATTTCTGTTGCATTGTAGTGCACACACACAATTTCACACAGTAACGCTGCTGTGACTTACAGGTAGTTGGTGACATTGGTAACCTCAGGGAAAGAGGTTCTGCTGGCCATGGAGGGTAGAGAGAGTCTGGCTGAGGTCAGGACATTCCCACCCTAAACACACAGAGAGAGAGANAGAGAGAGAGAGAGAGAGAGAGAGAGAGAGAGAGAGAGATTAAATGGAGGCACACTGCAATGCTTTTCCTCCTGTAGCTCTGATATGATCACACCAATGCATTTTTGAAATCGTCTTGTTGCGAGGCAAAACGTAACTGGCTGTGACTCATTCGATGATCACTCCTCCTCCAAAAACACCTGACATGATAAAACATGAGACTGCCAAAGTGCAACAACAGGGCGCAACAAATGAGGCTTTAAAATGGTGACACCCAATGCTTCAGTTGCTGTATAGAGATTTGTCAGAAATGTTCAGATTTTCATAAACCAAAATTTGTCATTTTATCTAGTAATGGATTTTTTGCAGGTTTTAGGTAGCCAATAAAGGAGAAATTCAATCATAAGTAAAACTGAAAAAAAAATTCTTTAGACTCTAGAGGGTTAGAAAGCACATACATAGACTTTAATGCGACACAAGTTTGATTTTAATTTGCTGTGCTGACATTAAAAGAGTGGACTCCTTTAAAGAAAAAGCTTTATAAAAATCTTCCTGCTGGCACATTTTCTTTCTTTTTTTTTCTCCCTCATAAATTATCATGTCTGCACCAAGGTGGGCTGAGATGTAAAACTCACCATCCCAGTGTGAAGCTAAAGTTAGCATGAAGCCCAGGAGGTTTTATGAGTTTTACCATGAAAACCTTCATGGCTCAGAGCTATGTTTACTCAGGGAGGACACACGGAGTCCAGCGCTCCTTCTCAGCTCCACCCTGATCACTTTACCTGTTTCTGTCTGTCAGCAGAAAGAAAATGCTGAACCGTACAATCAGTAAAAATATATTTATACTTTAAAGGCAAAGTTTATAGTATGTAGAAAATTTAATTAAGGCAACACAGATGGCAAGCTGTATTTTTTTTTTAGAACATGGACAAGCTGCCTCACAGATAAATTATGGCATTAAAAATTTTTCTGTACTTTCTTATATGTATTTGTTTGTTTGTTTTTAAAATTTGTTGCTATTACAGTGCTGCATTTTTAAGTGGCAAATGACATAAATTCAGTAACAAGTAAATCTCCACATATTTAAGGCGAACTTAGTCACACACACACGCACACATAAACACACTGAGAAAGAGTGTGTGTGTGTGTGTGTGTGTGTGTGTGTGTGTGTGTGTGTGTGTGTGTGTGTGTGTGTGCGCTAGATTTCTTATGTGTTGGAGAAGTTCGCCATCTGGTGGATATTTATGGGAGTGTCCCGCTGCTTTAGTTGTAATTTGCATTATTATTGCAGTATTATCTTAGAAGTAAGAACAGTATGAATCAGTAATTATTAAAATCTTTTTAAATCTTGAATCTGTGCTCTCATTTCAATCTTATGCTTTTTAATTATGTGAGCCTTTCTCTTTCTTTCTCCCCCTCCCCCTTACCTGGTCGATGACACTGATGGCATCTCGGATGTTGATCTTCTGATAAGCCTCCCACAGTTCACTCTTCCTGTACACAGACTTCCTCAGCAGCAGCTTACTCAGGTAGTTCTTATCAAACTGCTCCCATCTAAGGAGACAAACGCTCATTCTGATAGATGAAACTTTGATAGTTTGCCCACATCTCACACAGCTCAGGATCCAAGTCTCACACAGCTCCAGGTCTCAAGATCACGCAGAGAAAATCTCACCAAAACTCTTGTCATATGAAAATGTCAACCTCAGTTTGTAAGGTGTTAATGTGACTTTCACTATGATGTCATAGTGTGCAGGTGAAGCAGGTGTGATGTCTGTTCAATGTCAGTATTATGTTTGTATGTAACATGTTATTATGATGTTTGTATGACATCAGTGTGATATTTGTATTGGGTTTGCATGTCGTTTGAATGATGCTAGTATGATGTTTGTATAAAGAACTGTATGAACGTTTTGTGATGTTAGGATGAGGTTTGTGTTAAAGGTGCATATTGGTGATTTTGCGTGTTTTAGCCCAAAATATACAGCTCACGTACATGTTACATTGCTGTCAACCATTTCCCAAAACTTATTACTGGAGTTGTAGATTTTAGATTTGTTTTCTCATCTCTGTTCATTGATTTCAGTTCATTCTAGTACACTAATACATAGACTTGAAACGTGCTTGAGATAAGTAATCATCACAGAAAGCCAAACATCACGTTGAAGTTACTTTATTTACCTGGTCTAACATGGAGCTGCACAGAAGAAAATTTATGTTTCTACCAGGGAATATAGTCCCAGGAGAAGACGGCTTTTACCCATAAATTTAAAATGACTGTGCCTTCTACATTTGCATATATGTGTCAGCAGGCAAAATATTTAGTTTTAAGGTAGGTGTGTTGCCTGAACATTTGATTTCGAAAGAAATAACTGAAAAACTAACATATGGTTTTATGTTTTGGAATAATGGTTGTTAGTAACATGACGCGTATGAGGGTAGTCTTTAATGGGCTTAAACATGTAAAATCACTGGTATGGTCCTTTAAGTTAGTATAAGTTTTGTCCAGTGTTGCTAAGAAGTTATCACGATGCTTTTATGTTAATATGATAACTGTGTTTTGCTGGTATGGTTGTATGATGGTTTTACAGTGTTAGTAAGATCTACTATAAGTATTACGATAATACTGTCTTTGTATGACAGTGTTAGTACAGTGTTTGCATGATGTCAGTAAAGTATTTGTATGATGTTAGTACAGGGTTACAATAACATAAGTATGATGCTTGTATGTTAGTGCAGGGTTACAAGGCAAGGACATAAGTACAATGTTAGTATGATGTTAATGCAAGGTTACAATGGTGGTAGCATAATATTATGATGTTAATCTAGTGTTTGTATGATGTTAGAACAGGGATAGAATGGCATAAGTATGATGTAATATGATAGTATGATACTAGTATGTGCATGATAATCCTGTATGATATTAGTGTGATGTCATGATGTTAGTCCAGTGTTTGTATGATGTTAGTCCAATGTTAGTAAGTTATTAGAATGACACTAGTATGATGTTAATGTGATGTTAGTAGAGGGTTTGAAAGACAGTTTTGTATTTTTCTGGTCAGCAGTTTCACATATCCACTCTGCGCTCACCCAACTTGCTGCATGTACCACCAGGCGTATTGATGAATACTTTGATGTTAGCATCATGATAATACCATCTTTATATGATGTTAGTACAGTGTTATTATAGCGTCACTGTGAGCTGGTGCAGTGTTAGTATGATGACAGCACAGGGTTAGTATGTTTGTATGAAGTTTGTTTTAGGCTGGTGATTGTATGAAGTTTGTTTTAGGTTGGTGTTTGTATGAAGTTTATTTTAGGTTGGTGTTTGTATGAAGTTTGTTTTGTGTTGCTGTTTGTATAAAGTTTATTTTAGGTTGGTGTTTATATGAAGTTTGTTTTAGGCTGGAGTTTGCATGAAGTTTGTTTTAGGTTGGTGTTTGTATGAAGTTTGTTTTAGGCTAGGTTTGCATGAAGTTTGTTTTAGGTTGGTGTTTGTATGAAGTTTGTTTTAGGCTGGGTTTGCACGAAGTTTGTTTTAGGTTGCTCGGGTTTGTATGACTCACTTGTCTCTCCAGTGGTGGTATCCCTGCAGCCCTGCAATATCCTCCACTGCTGTCAGGATGTGATCGAAGGCCTACAGAGAACACAGACACACACACACACACACACACACACACACACACACACACACACACATTTAAAAATCTAGAAATTTAATTCTAGAACATTCTAAAAACCTAGAAAAAAAACTATTAAAAAACTATCCCAGGAAAAATTGTGATCCTGAGAAATCTTAAAAAAAAAAGTAAAATATAGTAGATATAATATATTTGACCGAGACTTTGAAACTCAGAAGTAACAAATGTGTGTTTACAGGTTTGTCAGAAATGTCCAGATTTAAAAAAAAAAACAAAAAAACAAAGAAACAAAAAAAAAACTTGCTGTCATGTCTAGTAAATACNATTTAAAAAAAAAAACAAAAAAACAAAGAAACAAAAAAAAAACTTGCTGTCATGTCTAGTAAATACAGTGCAGCTTTTTAGGTGATAAATTCAATGGAAAGTAAAACTGGATAAAAAGACAAAACTTTAGACTCCAGAGGGTTAAATCAAATAAGAAGAGGTGGAGACCAGAAAAAAAAAAAAAAGGGGANAAAAAAAAAAAAAAAGGGGAAGATCAAGGAAAAAATAGGAGGAACAAGAAGAAGAGAAAGTGTTCACTCACCCTCTCATGGATCTCCTCATTGATAGTCGGCTTCCTGCTGGTGGAGCGAGGAACTTTGAGCCACTTTACCAGAGGCTTGATGGTTAGACCCTGAGAGAGAGAGAGAGAGAGAGAGAGAGAGAGAGAGAGAGAGAGAGAGATTCACACAAAAACTGTGAAGATAGGTTTTGTTCACTTATTTTTACAAAATTAATACACAGCAGACGAGACTGCAGAGACTTAAATAAAGTAACATCGAGATGCTGTTACATCTTAAAAACAATTGGAGACTTACAAGGTTTTCACCTGACAGCAGCAACTTGTTCCTGAATTGCTTGTCTGTGTAGATAATTACACTCAGTATGTCTAATTACAGAGTTTATCGTGAGTTTGCTGTGAATGTCCTCCTGTTGCTCGAGGTTTCCCCAAATGTGAAATCTTCATCATCATGATTTACTGTGATATCTGCTGTAATTTAATGGAAACATAAACTATATTTACTGTATTTATACAGCAGACTTTACAAAGTGCTTTACATACAGGAAGTAAATGTAGGCGGGGCAAAAAAAACCAAAACAGCAAGTAACAGTTTGCTCATGGTGATTTGCTCATTTTATTACCAGCATGGTGAACATGCTGGTAATAAAAATCCAGTGAGCCTCAGGAAATCGACTGCATCCATCTGGTTCTCATCGCTAATGTTAATGAAGGCAGATGTTAATGAGTCTACAGTCTCAATAATGAAACAAAATACAAATAATCTAATGAGGTCCCAAGAACCCACACAGGATCCAAGAACTCACATAGGATCCCATCTTGGGTCCTGGATCCTGAGCTGGGTGGGATGTGGGAGGGAGCTGGGCAAGAATGAAAGTAATTGTGTGTTGTATGTGTATTATATGCCAATTAATTGAATAAAAATCGTGGAGAAAAAAAAGAATTTGTGTGTTTTAGCCTGTCTGACAGAAAACACAGAACAGGTCGTTTTATTGATACACAGAGGGAATATAAGCCACAAACTCCCCACAGGTAACAGTCTAAAGCTCTGCTAGCACCCCCTACAGGCTTCAAGTTTCATTGCACTGCCCAACAGGAAGCTGGTGGACAGAAAAATAAACATTCTGATGATGTAGCTATTTTTTTTTTTTTAACAGCATTACTGGTAGTGAGGTTAAAGATGTAAAGTTTGTTCTGAGGATGATGCTAGAGCAAAGATCAAGAGATAATAGTTAAAATCAACATGGTTCATCCTCAGGAGATCATGAATGTGTCATGGAGGGGGCAGTGTACTGGAGATTACCGTGGCAACAGGCTGGAGGTCACAGCCACTAAAAAAGTGGAAATTTTGTCCTGAAGGTGAAACTACAGGAAAAGTCACGAGCCACCAAAGTTACTAGGATTCATTTTCTGGGAATTTCATCCTGATCTGGACAGTAGCCACTGAGATATTTTGCCAGCTGAAAGACACACACACACACACACACACACACACACACACACACACACCTCATAGAGTGTGATCATTATTTATATCATTTCTTTTAGTTTAAATAAACACTTTCTAGAGACATCTACTTTTACTATTTTCATCTCTTTGGACATTATTTCTCATAGTTTGGCATTTCCTCTTCATTCTGTGTATCTTAGTGGAGATTTCCCATCTGCTGCTATTACATCATCTTAGAAGTTGAGTCAGTTACAGAAACAAGTAACCAGTCACAGCTGAACATGAATGAATGAATCAATGAATGAATGAATAAATGAAATAATTAATAAAACATAATAGTTCATAGGCAGGGGTGTCAGCTTCTCTCTGTAAATTTTGGAGGGAAGCTGATCCGTCTGATCTTGTAACTATAAACAGCAGAGATCTCAGCAGATGCTCATGCTTCCATTAAACATCTCCTGTTATACTCAACATGAGATATAAAGTTGTTATTCTGCAGGTACAAACCCAGCCGATTTTACTTATTAGCACCTAAACATGGCAGCACTTTCCCAGTAAATTCAAGAAGAATACAGAAAAAAAATCAGCTGAGAGTTCTGTGTCACTGAAAAAAAATTGTGCAAAAAACAAAAAAAAATCACTAGGCTGTTTGAATGGCTCATGACCCAAAAGTGGTTTTGTTCCTACCTGGAACATGACGGTGAAGAAGACAACCACGATAGTCGTGGCTACAAAATAATCCTTGGCTTTGACCTGCTCGGCATCCAGCAGCACCACCAGAGCAAACGCCACCGCCCCCCGCAGACCGCCATATGACATCACCACCTGGTCAATCTTGTCCAGTGGAACGAGGCGGAAGCGGTTCAGGACCCATGTCTGACCAATCACGCCTGGAGCAGAAAGGTTAAAGGTTATTAAAGGTCATGACAGATACACATTTCAGAGGAGAAGATGCAGCAAACCAGAACAGACAGCAATGCTTGTGTGGAGGTGAACAGAATCTTTTTAACTGACACACACATACACACACACACACACACACACACGCACGCATGCACACAGACAGGCAGACAGAAGGACAGACACACAGAGGAAGACAACTTACCAGCAGCTCTGAAGATGAAGATGAAAACTAGGGTGCAGGACACCAGCCCAGTGTCCCAGGCCCACTTAGATTTGTCCACAGCTGAGATTCCCAAGAAGATGAAGATGATGGTCTCTGCGATACTGGCCAGAGTCTTCATCGTGTACTTCACTGTGGTCCGAGACTTCTGGGAAATGTTGGCCTCTACATATTTATTTGCACCGATGCCACAGAATGTCATTCTGAGGAGAGAGGCGGAGCCACAGTGAAAAGCCTAGCAACACCATAGCAACTGCTCTAAACACCCTATTAAACACCTAGCAGCACTTTGGTAATCATTCTTGCCACTTTAACAACCACCTAGCAATACCTAAGCAACTGCTGGGAACAAACTTGCTGCCTGATACACCCTAGCAACAATTTGATGACCCTAGCAACCACAGTTAAAAATCTGTACTGTTTCATATGCCATGGGCACGGTAGAGTCACGTCACATTCTGAGAAAAAACATCCACCCACCCACTCACCCATCCATCTATCCATCATCCATCCATCTATCCATCCATCCATCATCCATCCATCCATCCATCCATCCATCCTGTCTAGGGTCATGGGGGGCTGTACACTATTCCAGCATGTTTAGAAACTAACCAATCCCTCATCTCACACATGGGCATTGAGTGTCTCAGTTGTCCAATCAACTATCAGCGTGAATATGTCAGAACATCGAATCTTATTTTCACTATATTATGACATACTGTCTTCCTGCTTATTGACAACTGCTTATCGACATCTCCATGACAACGATGGGTTGACACAGCTTGATAGGTGGGCCGGCCGGTGGCCTTTGTACTTCACAATATAATATTAATTAAAATGAACTTAAACTAAGCAAACACAAATTTTTTCTTTCATAATTTTCTTGGTGCTTAGATGAAAAATGGGTTCTACAAAAAGAAAGGGTGGCGGGGAGAAACAGTGGACAATTACGGAGTTATTCATCCCCGGCATCATTGGCATTTTTGTCTGGCCATACTACTATTTTCATCTGGCCAACTATCTTGAGGCCAGGCCAGAATTGTCATAATTTGTTATGTGGTAAATATTTGATTTATTACTGTCCACTTTTTCTTTATATAATATGATTTGGATTGTATTAGAAGGTACATATGGCTACTTTGCATTTTTTTTTTTCCTCAGACGAGCAGTTTATAACTTGTTAATTATTTGAAAGAATAAGCTTGATCAAAGTTACTCACTACTCAAGTAATCTTTTTAACAGATATTTTCTTACTCTCACTCAAGTAATTATTTTGGTGACTACTCTTACTTATACTTGAGCCACTATTATCATAAAGTAACAATACTTTTACTTGAGTACAGTTTCTGGCTACTGTACCCACCTCTGGTAGTTTGACCTCAAGGGCATATTATGCACGAGAAGCAACTGTGTTACAAACAAACCCTTTTTAATAGAGCAACGCAGGTATTATTCATATTGGCGTAAGCAAACATAACCTTGACCGTTCTGTTCTGGTCGTGGAGACTTACGACAGGATGGAGGAGAGAGAGAAGAGCTCGGCAGTCAGGTAGGCCAGGTAGACCAGCAGGAAGACGAAGAGCGGCTCAATGATCCGAACCTTTTTTGTGAAACGCGTGATGAAGCCCAGGATGACAGCGAAGACCAGACCCACCAGAGTCCCTCCAATACTGACGATGAGGAAGGAGGCTGCAGAGGAGGGAGAGGAAAACTGAAGTGTCATCGTGTTACTGTAAACTAGATTGTTTGTGAGAAATTGAGGTTTTTGTGGAGTAAAATTGTGCATTTGTTAGTGTACTCACCCACTCCTTTAAAGTAATCTGCCGTCTGAACGTTCTCCGCTCCAACTTCAACAAATGAAATATAGACTTTATATAAAACCTGGACAGAAAACACAGGAAACAGATGTGTTAAGATTTTCCAGTTCCTGTAAAACTGTGTTTCAAAATCAACGGTGAGCTGGGAGAAAATTTTAGTGTTTGGTTATTCAATTAAAAACAAAAATTAAATCAGAGTGTATCATTAGCACTGCAGTCGCACTGCAGATTTTATTAGTTCGCACAAATATCTCTGTTCATGTTAATATTCTTTCTCCTACTTTCCTAAGAAGCAAAAATTAAATTTCAGTTACTCTTAGTGAGGCTTCTCAGCTTTCTGCCAATTTAATCTCATTTCTTTGCAGACTGTAAAAGCCTCTCTCTCTCTCTCTCTCTCTCTCTCTCTCTTTGTGGAATAATATCTTAGTTTCGNTGTAAAAGCCTCTCTCTCTCTCTCTCTCTCTCTCTCTCTCTTTGTGGAATAATATCTTAGTTTCGCTATATTACAACATACTGTCTTCCTGCTTATTGGATTAGAGATGTATCATTTTCCTTGTAATAGTGATTACTTTGTGACCCTTTTCTTGAGAAAATGGGTGTAGAGATAAACTGTTCTTTGGGAATTTATTTTAATATATTCAGGTCCCGGTTTGAGTCGTCTCACACTTTGAGTTGTTCTTTTCTTGCTGGATTAGCTCAGATTCTGAGTGCTGCTGAGGATTAAAGCTGCAGCAAAGTTAATCTGCTCAGGCTGAACTTCAGCTTTCTCACATTCAACAAGTTGCTGAGGAGAAAAGAAAGTGCTGCTCCACTACAACTACCATGAATGCTATTATTATTATTATTATTATTATTATTATTATTATTATTATTATTATTATTATTATTGTTATTACTACCACTACTGCCACTGTTACTTCTGCAGTAACTGACCCATCAAATAAGGGTGCTTGCAGGTCATTTGTGAGATGATTACTAAATAAAATAACATTACGTTTTGATATCATTATGATGATGTACAAACATCAATCTTTATGAAGTCGTGAGCTTTGAGCTTCACTGACATTGATTTTGAACAAGTGTAAACAGGAAGTGCACAGTTGAAGATGTCAGATCGAGACAAAAGTCCACAATGTGTGAAGGTGAGTGTGTGCAGTATGGAAGCTGCAGTTTTAACTAGTGGAGCATTTCTTGCTCTTTCCCATGAATTATTGAAAAAAAAGAAAAAAACATTGCTGCCACTTTGTACAGCAGCAATTGGACTCTTTCAAGCTCTTTTCTTCTTTCTTCATGAAACTACTTTACAGTCCACTTTAAAACTCTCTGTTACACCATAAATAACTTCAAGAGAGGGAGGTAAGAGTGAACATGTGTCAGTATCTCGCTCTGATTCAGTGTGTCTGAATTACAAAGACATATAGAAGATGCAGAATTCCAGTTGACAGTCCCTCCCTTCCTCTGTGACAGCTGGCATTTCACCCCATCGTCAAGTATCTGGATGCCGGACAGGTTTAAGGGACCATACCAGTGATCATGCATGTTTGAGTCTAACCTATTCAATTTTCATACATCTTACGTTACTGACAAACCATTTCTCAAAGGATAAAACCATATTTCAGCTTTCCTGATATTTTGCAAAATCTCTTAATCTCTCAAAATCAATATTCAAGCGATACACCCACCTTAAAAATCTATGTTTCGCCTGCTAATAGTTATGCAGCTTTATGAAGTCAGGGTTGTTAAAATATTCTGATAAATACAGGTCTTTGTTTGGGACTATATTCCCCAGTGGAGACATACATTGACTCTATGCTTTTTATTGTGCTTAAATGCTAAAATTATGTAACTTCTAAAAAAAACCTGAATACACAACTTGTTTGCGATGATGGATTACCTATCCCAAGAAAGTTTCAAGTATCATCAAGTTGATTTTAATAGCGTACCAGAATNATGATGGATTACCTATCCCAAGAAAGTTTCAAGTATCATCAAGTTGATTTTAATAGCGTACCAGAATGAACTGTCTGTCTGAATGAACTCTGAATTTGAATGAATTGATGGTCTGGAAAGTAGGAAAATTTTTTTTTAATTCACTGTTCCAGTAGTATGCTTTGGGAAATGATTGTCAGTAATGTTACGTGTATGAAAATTGAATATATTAGGCTTAAACATGCAAAATCGCCGGTATGGTCCTTTAAAAGGAAGGTATAAATGCACCTGAAAAGCGTGAAGGTTAATGTGTGTAAAAGATAATTGTGTGTATGTGTATGTGTGTGCGTGTGTGTGTGCGTGTGTCTCACCACAGTGACAGCATCATTCAGCAGCGATTCTCCAAACACGATGATGAAGAGCGTGTCATTGACATGGACTTCTTCAAATACAGCCAACACCGCCACCGGGTCAACAGCCGAGATCAACGCTCCGAACAACAGGAAGTCCATCAGATCTGCCTGCACACGCTCGTCTGCATGCACACACACACACCCACACACACACACACAAAGGCACACATACACACAGCATACTCAGATTGTTTGTCATCTGATCTCGTGTTGACTTCATTGTATTGTCAGTAGTTAAAATCATATCTGTGTGTTCAATAAATGTTTTGATTTATTTTATTCTGGATAATTCTTCTACCCTTGATTGTAGAAAATTACTGATTTTACTCAATTTTAAATTTTCGTAATTCTGAAATTTAAAAAAAAATCTCCCCCCACAAAAAAATCCACATTTTATATATATGAAAAATATGAAAAAAAATATGAAAAAAAAAAAGCTTTTGGGAATTACTTTGTTGTTCATAGAGTGAGTGTGAAGGATTAAACATGATATGACAATCAAGTGTGGAAAAATATTCAAGAAACTTTTTTCATTTTTCAAATTTTCTAGAATCTTTTTTTATTTTTTTGCAATTCTTTTCAAAGTTTTGTTTTGTTTGTGGCAGATTTTTTTTCTTCAACATTCCTCAGTTACATTAGAAAGACAATTTATTTAATTTAAAAAGCTGCTTCAGTGCAAAACTATTATGGCAAACTGTATTAACCCTGAATCCCTAAAACTCTGCCGCAGCCATCTTCTTCTGCTGGAACACTGATACTAATAATTATGTTTCTTCATTAGATCACTGAACACACTTTGACTTTTCCATTATTTTTTTTTGCAGAGGTAGAATAAGACACGCCCACTTATGACATCATCACGGTTCCACTTCAGGTCCTGCTATTTTCTTGTTCCAAATGAGAACCAACTTTTTGGGTTTCAAACCTATTTATTTTTGGCAGAAATCCTCAGAACGCTTCTAAATTAGGTTCAGGAACCAGAACGGAACCCATTCCATGTTGGTGGAAATGCCCTATCAGAGGCACCCTGCCCGTCTGCTTGGCATATTGAACTATATTGTGCTGAAATACCCAGAGTGCACCATGGGTAAATATGGTTTCAGGCTTTCCAGGTGGGCAGAGCTGCAGGCTTAGAAAAATCTTTACCTCTGAGGTGGAGATGACTTCATATTTGTTGTTTCCTGCTTATATTTACGGACAGGTAAACAACATGTGATGTAACTAACATTAGCCACATAAGCTAGCTAGCTAACATTTGTGATTATAAAAAAAAACAAAAAACATGTTGCTGGCAAATATTTGACAAACCTCCAGCTGGTCTCTGGCTCAGTCAGTTTTACAGGAATGAAACTTTGACAGTTAGCATGCTAATGCTAGCTCAACTGTGACTTCAGACTGACCTATGACCCCCAGCATTTTGGCGGCATACAAGCAGAAGCCGGTGCAGAAGGCATTCCACAGTGTTCCCACCACAGCGTACGTCAGGATGGCGCCAAGATTGTCAAAGAAGAGGCGAGCGGGCATAAAGTATCCGGCATCGCCAACGATGGTCGGCAGCAGGAAGAGGAAGAAGAGGGCGGGCTCTAACTGGTACAGCTGCTTCTTATTGGCTATGAGGACAACCCCGCCCAGGACCAAGCCCAATAGGATGAGCATGCAGCTCTCTGGGACAACGTTGGTGAAGCGTGGAGTGAAATGGAATACTGCAGGAGAGAAGGCAAAAGTTAAACACCTGCAACATCAGCAGCATGATGAAGAATGTCCATTTATGAAATCTAACAGCAGCTGTTTAAAACAGCTGTATTATTTTGCATATATCTATGTGTGATTCCTTTATTTAAAGAAAAAACAAAGCAGGGTTCCATCTTCATTATCTATCTGACAAAAACTCAGATCTGGACCTGAGCATTAAGACCCGTATGTGTGTGTGTGTGTGTGTGTGTGTGTGTGTGTGTGTGTGTGTGTGTGTCAGGGCCATTCATTCTGAACACGTAGTTAGGAACAGATCAATCAAAAGAACAGATCAATCAAAGCCTGCTGTGAGTCATCACAGCAGACAAATGACAACACATGACACACACACACACACACACACACACACACACACACACACACACATACACACACACACACACACACACACACACACACACACACCAGGAACAACCATGAAAGACAGTACTCATAAATCAACATGATAATGACAAAGACATTGATGGATGAATGCATCTCTCTCTTTGTGTCTTGCTTTGATCCTTACAGCATTGTGTGTGTGTGTAGATTTTATGTGCTTTTGCTTATCTATATCAACACTCAGTGAGAATAGGAGAATAGAGACTGTTTCTGCAGTTTCACTTTACATTCACAAGAGTCCAAATCCTTTCATGTTGTACCTTAAAAGCAACTTAAACCCCTTTAGTCTATTCATAATTTCACTTTTTCATTGAATTTTTCTTTCATTTGATACTTAAGAAGCTGCACAGCAAAAAAAAAAAAAAAAAAAAAATCCCAAAAAAACAAAAATAAAAACTTTACAAGACAGGATTATTAGAGAATACTTAATAAGCCCTTTCTTTAGTTCACCAGCTCCTCTTTTTGTTGACAGATCTGACTTAAGTTCAACGTGTGGTGTAAGCTCCTTCTTTTATTCACTAGGTCCTTCTTTTGTTCACTAGCTCCTCTTTTTTCTCACTAGGTCCTCCATTTCTTCACTAGCTCCTCTGCTCCTTATAGACACATTTCTTTCCTCCTGATGCTTGTGTCATCAGCTTCTGACGCAAATAGACTCAAAGTCTAGATTCACATGATAAAAAAAATCAGAGATAACTATATGAAAATGTCTATTTTTTTTTATCTTTAAGATGCAAAATGTACATCACTGTTTATACATCACCAAGCTTTTATGTATAGTGGTTTTGTATTGTGTTTTTTTTTTTTTTTTTTTTTTTTTTTTTTAACTTTTTATATACTTTTATAGTTTAGATTTTTAAATCTTCTGGTATTTTTAAAACTTTTTTTTGTTTTTTAGATAAATGCTTTATCTAGTCTGTAGGCTTTAAACTAGCTGTTTGACACTTGAGAATCATTTCATTTACTTTTCATGTTTAAAAATGCTAAATTATTCACTGAATTAATTTGTAAACTACAGACAGCAACATCTAAAAATGCTGTTTGACCAACATAATTTTACACAAAGAAACAAAGAAAGGAAAAAAATAGTACATGAGTTTGTTTTAATGTCACTCAGTGAACAGAAACTTTCTGTCTGCAGCACGAGAAGCTGGGAATTCTTGTTTTCTGACTCACACTGGAATGCAGCACGAGGACTGTCCGTCTGTCCCCAACATGAACCTAATTACTGCTTCCTGTAAAAAGTGTCTGGTCGACCTTTTCGATTGGGGGGGGGGNATCCTTCCTTCCTTCCTGTTGTTTCTCTCTCTTTATTTCCTTCCATTCTTCCTTCTTTACTTCCTGTTTCAAGTGATCTGAGGTTTTTACTTCTTCACTCTGAGTACTTTTACTTTGGTTACTGCTGGTACTTGCGGTCAGGTTGAGTAAAATATGCAGTATTTCACGCCGCTAAATTTTGTGAAGGAAAAGTAGAAAGTCTCAAAAATGAAGCATCAGTAACTCAAACTAAATGTCAGCAGTAACGGAGTAAAACAAACATGAATCCTGCACACAAAGCAGCTTCTGGCGTCAATGGGAAACTTTATAATGAGCATAAAAACTTATGTGGAAACTTCCAGATGTACTTTATTTTTTGCATGTTAGTCAACACTCTAAAGGCATGTTTGCAGTTTGACTTTTCATTAATCACTCTTCAAAAGTATGAGAAAGAAAAAAATCTACTAATAAAAATCAAAATTCTAAAAAAAAAAAAAAAAAAAATTAAAATAATAAAAAACAAAGAGGAATTCAAATTAACTCGGACTTGAGACAATTCTAATATAAAATATAAAAGGAATATAAAAGGATATACAGGAATTTAAAATAATATAAAAGAATATAAAATATATAAAACATAAAAGGAATATAACAGGAATATAAATGAAAAGGAACAAATTCTGGGGAAAAAAATTCTAGAAAAAGTTATTAATTCTAGAATTAAAAGTTCATTATCAAAAAGTTAATTCATGAAACCTGAATTGTAAAGCTTTTCCCAAAGCAACTTTGTGTTGTCTCTAACAGGAAGATGGACACATATTAAAATTTGTAGACCTGAAACTTACACACACACACACACACACACACACACACAGCTGAACCTCCCACACACCAGCCTGTCAGTGAACACACAACCTGAGAACATTCAGCTGCTCAAAATGTTCAGATTCCACACTGTAAAAAATCATCTGTAAGCAACAAACCAAATATATGGTGAACATGAAAGCCAAAAAAAAAAAAAAAANAAAAAAAAAAAAAAAACACCTGAGTTTAACCTTCTGAAGTCACAGCTTTCCATAATATCTAGATCATTTTTAAAAATAAATCATCTGCCATAAAATGTAGAAATAAATGAACTTGCAACACGCACAGCTTGATCTTTAATCAAATCCATACACTGAGGAACAACAAGGTTATTATATTTGGATTTTTAGACAAAAATTCTGCTCTGTGCATCAAAATTTGTCACACATAGAAAAACTTTTAGATATATTTTGATTGTTGTATGTCATAATTGTAAAAAAAAAAAAAAAANAAAAAAAAAAAAAAATAAAAAATTGCAAGTGTCCAGGCTGAAAAATGCTTTTTCACCTGTGAAATTTATATATTTTCACGTGAATTGAATTTGTGCTGGAAAAAAATGATGCTGTGTAATAGTGGTAGAAACACAGTGTAAAAATCTGCATCTTATCAAGTCATTGTGTCTGTTATTAAAGTCCTGAAAGTCGTTTTTTCTTCAAACAAGTGAAAAACCTGCCAATTCAGTCAGATTATTCAGATTATTCAATCGTTTCCAATACAATTCAACTGGTTTTGGGAATTTTCAGGAATTTTGCTTGTCTTGTATCTGGAAAGAAGAGTTCTGAGTATCAATAACAAACAAAACAACTTGTTAAGAATTCCTCTCATTCTTGTTTCTCATAATAGATGTTTGGATATTAATGTGTCAAAGGTTAAATTCACTTCACAGACTGAAAGCAAAGTGAAGATCTTCCTGAGGCTCATCAGGACCACATATCTAAATAACAAATGAAGCTGAATCGCCTTAAACAGATTCTGCTGCATTCTAGGATTCTGGTTTTTACAGACCAGTCTGAAAATTATGAGGCAGCCATGAACAGAGCTGCTGCCTGTCTGCCTCTCTCTCTCTCTCTCTCTCTCTCTCTCTCTCTCTCTCTCTCTGTGGGCGTGTGTGTGCCTCAGTACTATTACCACATTATCACATTATTGAGGAGCATGTATAGCATGTTATTGTGTTATTGTCCTGCAGCTAAGTGACTCACCAGTAACCATGTCTGCCTCTCTCTCTCTCTCTCTCTCTCTCTCTCTCTCTCTCTCTCGCTCTCTCTGTGTGTGTGTGTGTGTGTATTGTTTTCACTGGCTTTTACCTGTGGTGGCTCTTACAGCAATGTGTCAGCAATCAGACAAGGATGTGCTGATTAACATAAAGAAGCTTTATGAATATGTTTCAGTTAGTGTGGCATTTATTTAGGTTTTTCACAAATATGAGTCACTGCTGTAGTTTATTATGCATCATCATGCTCAGCACCTCCCAGATCATTTTCATCATTTACATAATTAAACTACTGCAAATAGGTTAATGGAACATATTAATTCTGAATGGAAACATTCAGGAACTGTTTTCTCTGATGTTGTTTCCCTCATAGTGTGGAAGAATTTTCTGGAATCAAGTTCACAGATTCACAGACCTTCAAAAACATAAATCAGACTCACCAAAGAGTCGCATCATATCAGTTTATGATGTCATTTTTGGTTCTGCGACAAATTTAAATGACAAATGTGTAATTTCAAAGGTGAAACTGGAATCATGTGCAGTTTATACACACACACACACACATATATACATATGTACAGTATATAGATATAGATATATTTGACATGAAATTTTCTTTTTTAGTATAAACATTTGTGAAATTTGTCTTCATTTTCACCTGTGAAATAGAATTTTTTCACGTGCAAGAGTTCAGAAATTCTCAGAGTTCATAAGGTTAATAACAGTTTACTAACAGAAACTAAACTATTACAAGAGCAAAATGAAAATACATTAATAAAGTTGTGATCATAATTCTACACACACACACACACACACACACACACACACTCACACTCACACACCCATACACACTCAGGTAGGCTACTTACAGATCTTAGCGACACTGGCCACCAGAAGCCAGATAGCGATGATGTAGGGGGTCTGGACATAGCTCCACTCCCACTGGACTACCCGGTATCCGCCGCCGTGATGGTCATGCTGCTCTGCGGCATCCTCCTCTCCGGGGCCGGCCACTTCCTCCGCCGTGGACCGGGCCAAGGCCACGCCGGGCGCCGCGTACTCCGTCCCGTGCTGCTGAGCTGGGAGGCGGAGGAGGAGCTCTGGGGCGGAGGAGGAAGAGGCGGGGACCGGCGGAACGAAGCCGCCAAACCCCGGAGCGGCTGTCCCGGGCACGTCGGTGGCGGCGACCTGCAGCAGCAGCATCATCAAACCGAGAGACAGCAGCATCATCCCCGGAGCTCAGCGGGAAGCTCGCATCCGGTTTTACACAGAGGAGAGGACACGGAGGCAGGCTGAGACACACACACACACACACACACACACACATACACACACACACACACAGGCTCCGGTAAGACACGGAGGGAGGGACATGTGATCCGCCCAGGCCCAGTTAAAGAGACGGAGGTTACACTTAAGAGATAGACAGACAGACAGACAGACGAAAGAAAGAAAGAAAGAAAGAAAGAAAGAAGATGCACAGAAGAACTTATTGTGCTGCTGATTCATGGAAATAAACTTAAAACCGCAGCTTTAAATGTTGGTAGATTTCCATTAAAAAACGGACAATCTAACACCACTACTGTCCCAACTTGGGACAGTATGTAAAATGCTAATAAAAACACAAAGGAGTGACTTGCTAAGTGTATTCATCCTGAAAACACCACGACTACACATTATTTGATGTTGTAGTTTGTGAATTTAATTGTGTTTTGAAAATATGCACTCATTCAAATCCACACGCTCCAAAAACGTTGGCACCGTCAAGTGTTTACCACTGTGCCAAATCAGCCTTTCTTTTAATAACGCTAATTAAGCGTTTGTGGTGGCAGCAATTTATCAACACCACCCCCAAATGCAGAGCCAGCCCGGACGGTGCCTGGATGGCAGTACATGTTGTCCAAAATTTATACATATCTTTCTGCGTTGATGGTGCCCTCACACGTGCACTTCCACGCCATAGGCACAGACACATCCCTGTATCATGACAGAGGCTGGGCTTTTGGCTGTTTGTTCCAAAAGCTATTAGAAATGTTGACTTGTTGGACCACAAAACACCACTGTGCTACTGTCCATCTCAGCTGAGGCCGAGCCCAGAGAATTCGGCTTCTGGACAGAGTTGGCGTATGGCTTCTGCTTTGCATGGTAAAGCTTTAACTTGCATCTGTGGATGCAGCTGTTGATTGACAAAGGTTTACTGAAGTATTCCCGAGCATCTCATGATATCCATTACAGACGTATGACGGTTTTGAAGACAGTGACATTGGGATCAGACATCACGTGCGTTCAGAAGTGGTTTTCAGCCTTGTCCTTTATGCACCAAAACTTGACCGGATTCCTGAATCTTTTACTTATATTTTACTTATATTGTGCATCCATTTTTTTTTTCATCTGTTTGTATATATAGTTCTAGTGTGTGTAAGACTGGCACATACCATTGAGCATACACAATTTCATCTTGCAACAGACAGATTGCATGCTTGTGTATATGTGAGCAGGTGTGTATGTGTGTGTGTGTGTGTGTGTGTGTGTGTGTGTGTGTGTGCATGAGCCACCACCAGTTGTCTTTGTAGGAGCTTACTAACATGTTTATTTATATCTAGAAGTTTAAGTCTGTCAAAGAGGAGGATCACCATGGGGGAGGAAAAAAAAAGAAACAAAGGAATAAAAATGAGTGAAAAGTGGTTTAGTGGTTAATATTTTGTTGCTCGTGCACTGAACCCATCAGTCCTGTTCAAATCTGTAGGATAGTCACAGCTTGTCTAGTTTTATAACAATGTTTATCTTCAATAATTTTTTTTTTTTCGAATAAATATATTTGGGCTGTTTATGAGTACATATTCCCCCACAAATGTTAAAATACTCCAAGTCAACACCTTTTCAACCTTCAACCAGGAAAACTGTTGTGCATTTTATCAACCTCTTGTCTAGTTGCACAATTAAGTGCAAGACATGTTCCTGATTCTGAGTAAGTTGAAGTCTGTTCAGATCCTTTTTATGGCACAAGGCCAGATTGCAGAGCTATAGTTGATATGCGACAAGACTAAAGATGCACACTAATTTCTCACTGGGCTAACTTAACTTTTCCTAATATATTATAGAGACAGAATTAGAAGATGAGGAATAGTTTGTTTTGCGTCACTGTGACATTGGCAGAGACAGAATTTCTTACTTTGGAGAAGAATCACAACTGCAGTGGAATGTGGAACTTTAGATCACCCAGACTTGGATCTCGGCAGCTTAACTGCATCGTTCAGCATCCTGCGGAGTAGCAGGCAGACACCAGGAGTTTCCAGACATTTCTGTAGGTCAGTTGAGATGTTCAAACCAAGGTTGTTCACCAGAGCCAAACAACGAACCTCTCTTACTCGGACAGGTAAAAAGAGAAGTACAATAAAGTAAATGAGACAAAATAAAAGCATGAATGATCATTTCCATTTCAGCCTGAGACGCGACTGATCTTAGTTTGGCGATGTTCCTAAGGTGAAAGAAAGAAGAGCGGGTCAGCTGCCTAACATGACATAAGGACATAGATTTGTCCAGCATGACACCAAGGTTACGCAAGCTAGACTTAACAGAGGAGCCTAAGGATCAGATAGTCTTTAATATTCGGGACTGAGCTGTCAGAAGCAACCATCAGAGTCTGATTTATCTAGATTTAACTGCAGACAATTATCAGAGCTCCAGGCAATTACCTGTTCTGTTGCTTCGCCTCTAGGTACATGCAGCGGAGCTATGTGGCGTCAGGTTGGGTTTAGGTACCACTAAGGAATTCATATCCAGACATGCTCCAGGCTTATGATGGTTGAGGTGAGAGGAAAACATTATGAACATGGAAACTAAAGTATGGTTATATGGTTATGTTTAGGCAACTCAAACCTGTCTGTTCATAAACTAGTAATATTAATAAGCATTTTCAAGATATACAAGGGAAGTTTATGGCATATAGACAAACATGCCTGTGAGGATGTTTTTATTTTCCATTTGGTTGAACATACAAAGTAAATCGCCATGTTGAAGAAATGTAGGCTAAAGATACCTCAGAAAACTACTGCACATAGCACACCTATCCATATCAACAGCAAATTTACTTTTATCAGATAGCAGGATAAACGCAAGAAATGAGAATCCACTTTTCCCTCCAAAAATGACCTCACATTTTCAAGCATCAACAATTATGCAGCACATATCATTATTAAATAGTACTCTGCCATCCTTTTCGATGCTGCACTTGTTCCTGAGAAGGTCTAAGATGCCTGCTCTGAGCTCAGCGGTGAGAGATTGGTGGAAGTTGACTTGATCTGTCAAGAAATCTGGCAGAACTTCTCCCATCTCATTGCCCTCTTGGAAACAATCAGTGATGTCGAAGCTGAAAGGAAGGATGTGCTTCTTGTGCTTCAGACCCAGGCTGCTCAAGTGGAATATTATTTCTTCTTCTTCAATGAGGATCTCGTAGTTTTTGTTGCTGAAAACTTTCTTGTAAGTTTTCCACAGAATGCCCCATCCAACCAACGGCTGGATTCAAGACAGAAGAAAAACAGGCAGATGAACTTACAGATTAGAAAAGAAACTGTAACATACATCCCATTTAAATAAGATTGTGGCATTTGTTAATTAAAGTGAGCAAAAGTGAACAAAATCATTTTCCACTCACATGAATATAATCATCAGCTTGCCATTCTTTTTCAAAAGGCTGTGGAAGAACTTGATGGTTTTCTCACAGTCATCCACATAATAAATCATCTGAAGCAGCAGGGAAGTGTGTAAACTTTACTTTCACCTTTTCAATTAAAACATGTAAGCACTGCAATCACACACGCAGGCGCGCACACACACAGACGAACAGTCAAGTAGACTGAACCAAAATTAGAACCAAAACCAAAAAATTCTTTATTCATGCATTTTGTGGTTCAAGACAAATTTATCTATAGAGGCTGCAACCATTTTGCCTGGAAAACCTGGCTTTCTGAAATTTGTCCTGAGCCTTCACACTAATCACAAGTTAGTGTGCTAGTTAAGCTAAGCTAAATTAGTTATGCTGCATACGACAGACCTCTGAACTCAGATTTTTCCGATTTCTTACTTGGAAAAATGCGTTGGAACTTGAGGCACTTGAAGTTGGAGCTCCAGTTGGGAAAACCCAGACAAAATTATCTACCCCTACTTACCGAGTATGACGTCACTCAACATGGCAGTGCCTGTGGAAGCGAGCTTTGTGAATGGAAATGATCAGCTAAAAGGCGAATAAAGTATTTTTCTTGTGTGAAATTGAAAGAAAAAGGTCAGAATATATCACCAAGTTAACTGTCTATTTTGTATAATACCTTTTTGCCATTGATACGTAAGTGTAAATAATTTCATAATATTACTTCTCTGCATAAAGTTTAATACACACAGTGATTAATGTCATTGTTAAACAACACAACCAAACAGTCCTGTAGTCTAACTTTACTTTAGTTAGCATTTATTACGAAGTTTAATTAATTTAACAGGTTACTGGTGTTCAGCTATGCTTTTTGGATTACATTTGGCTGGAACGGTTGGAAGTTGGAACTTCCAACTGGGAAAATTTCGACTTCCGAGGTTTGTTGAACGCAGCATTTGGCCTCAAACCTTCTTCCTCACTGTCAGACAGTATAGAAGACATGTCCTCTTCAAGACCAAATGAGAAAAATATTTCTTTCATGATAAGAATTTCATTTTCCTTTCAATTATTTTATATTTTCTTTAATATTTTGAAAGAAAGATCAAGAGGATAAACAAAGACATTTTTTTTTTTTCACAGCCCATTCTGCTTTTATTTAGCAAGGTTGCCAATATTTGTAGAGGGCTCTGTATATTTCATTGGCAACTTGTGCTTAAGTATTTACACGTAGTTAAGAGAGTTTACCGGGGCTTTAAACTAAGGGAATACAAGAAGACATGATTTAAGGACTGAACTTTTGACTTAATAAAGAAAATCAGGTCAGTAAAGAATTAAATTAGTGGCAAAAAAAATGGTACCTCAGGCAAAGATAATAAGCTTAAAAAAAAAGTTAAAAGTCATTGGACTTGGGTTAAACTCAGGGCACCACTGGTATTTGTAAGGACGAAGCCAGGAGGCACTTCACAAATTTATAGACACATGCATATGCAATGGCCCTTCTCTGTCATTAAAATAACACATTTAGATATCTCAGTAGTATCTCAGTAGCTGGAGTTAAACTGTGGAATTCATTAGATGATGATTTAAAAGGTTCTAATTTCTTTCAATTTAAGAAAATGTATAAAGAAAGAATATTTGGCTGTTATGAATATGAGAAATGTTAAGCTGTCTGATGGATAGCATATTTATTTTGATCGTTTGTCTTTTGGTTGTGATTAAATTATTAGATTAAACAGTTAATGTAGTAAAGGGTAGACCATCTTCATTTAAGTTTTGTTACATAGACCTAGAGTTTATGTTTGTTGTGAAGAAAGGGCAGGTATAAGACTTTGTTCTTCTTCCTGCTCCTTTCGTTCATGGAATGTGTGTATATGCTAGGGGTTGTTATTTTGTATGTGTGTATGAACCCATGAACGAAATAAATGAAATGAAATGTGCAGCCTTAGCGAAATTATGCTCTCTCTATGTGCATTTGTTCTAGAATTAAATATCCACAAATGCCTAATACCTGGATCATGTGTATGAAGTCAAATTTTTTCACGTCTCCGTTTTCTTTGACTTGCTTCTCATAGTCTTCACTCTTCATATTATGCCAAACGAATGGAATCTTCTGGAAGCTGGCAATTTTTGTCACCAATGCTACAAGACAGACAAGAATGAACGACCAGAGAAAGGACGTGGTTACATTATGCAGAACACATCTCAACATTTTATATGTAGCAAGAAGTATCCAGAAACACAACATGGAACTTAATGATTTAAAACATCTATTCTGACAACTATGTTCTCTATTCTTCTCTTCCTGCACTGAGGTTGTAAATTTAAGCTGCCAAATTCTTAAACTTTCTTTAGTTGGTGAAAGGGAGATGAGGAGGACAACCAAAAAAAAAAAAAAAAANAAAAAAAAAAAAAAAACAAAACAAAAAAAAACAAGGAAGATCACTTCATAAACTCATTAAAGAAAACTCTTTAAACTTTTTTGAGACCTTCTGGGATCCAGGATAATAATGGCACCAGCCATGGTTCACATACTCTGGAATATTTATTGTACATTAAATTGTGTTAAATCCTGTCCTGTACATTGTAAGTTTAAATCAAAGATTCTCAGTCATACAGGTCACTGGATATCTCACAAACAGTTCAAGGCAACTGGATTTGCTTCATCTTGAAGATGTTTTGGCATGCATCCAAGTAGCTTCTTCACTTGTAAGTATTGGTATTATTATTTTTTTAAGTTAAATTGTCACCATTTTCTTTAGATTTTATATCACAGTGAACCCATGTCAGTCTTATTTTTTGTTTGAAGTTGCTTAAGATCCAACACAGACCCACATGAAAATGCATGTCTCTGCCAGCAAATATAGTCCCAGGAGAAAAGATGGCTTTTACCAGAGAAATTAGAATGACTGTACCTTCAACATTACCTCCTTCTTCTGATCTGTGAACAAACTGCTTAAGGCAGTACAGTACATCTGAATAAGTACAGGAAGCCCCAAAGGTAAAACAAACTTTCTAATATTTTCTAGTAAACTAATGAGCTAAATAAACACCAAACTTACGTGCAATCCTATCATTCACTGCCCAAGCAGAAAGTAATGCAGTCTGGGGGTGGTGTCTCATGTCCGACCAATCGACTTCTTTTATTTTAAGTGACATGGAGATCTTTGCATGTTCTTAGAACAGGACTTCAAATTCACTTTATTGGTCATGAGTACCTTGAAATTGTCCTGTGAGCGTGGTGCTGGGTTCCACAATGTCAGCAGTGATGGAGACAGCAGGCAATGTAGACTGCAGGAGAGAGAGGATCTCGATGTCCATCTCCCCTGAATAAACCAAGAAAATTATGCTGCTGCGTGGTTAAAAGCTCATGACCCCCAAATCAATTTAGAAGTTTTCATTCAGTGTTGGATTTGATCTGAATATTTGCAACATTTCAGCTCATTATCCCAAGAAATTAGATATTTAATTTCATGTTATGATTCCTTTACTAAAGACAGTTTGGATCTTTTTTGGTTTTTGCATTGTGTTTAAGTTCAGTCTTTAGAGAGACTGAGATTCTACATGCATATTATATTTTTAGTATGTCGCTAAAAACAGTTCAAGACAAACATGATGAAATTGTCCTACAAATCACTTTGATGACTTACCTCCACCACTTCCAACACCGAGAACATCCACTTTGCTTTTCCCCTCACCAATTCTACATCAACACAATAGAAAAAGAAATTAGGCTATCCCAGTATACAATGTTTGAAACTATGGTTAGTATTCATGAGAAAATACAGTGTACTTCAAAAGATTTTTGTTGAATTATCCAGGGATTTAAGTAGAATATTCAACCAGTTCTCTGACATACTGAAGAGTTAATAACAAAAGAGATTTGTATTACCAACAGCATATACAGTAATGACCTAAATATATCTGCAGGAGGTGGATCAATAGTGATGAAATGTCTTCTTCATATTCAAAATTTTGAGAAGGCATTAGTTGACACCTCAAGCCAATGAGCTAATATCACATCTTCAGTTCAACTGAGACTGGGTATTTAGCAAAAGTTCCAATCTCCCTGAAATGAAACAGATTCCTTCAAAAGGCAAACAGCTCCCCAACCCGTTTTTAATTGTACCCTTTAAATTCCTCTGGCAAGATTTCTCCAGCTCATGAAGAACGAGCTCATGCTGTCTTGAATGTTTCAGGCAATCCTGAAAACATTTGACATATCGGCCCGCATAGAGCTGATTCTGCTCTGCCTCTGCAGCCATGACTGACACCTGTAAACCATAAAACACTTGATTTATTTATCCTGTAACCACCTCTTACAAAACTGTTGTTATCTGAAGATAATTTACATAATTTCTATCATTTCATCAGATATAAATAGTATATTAGAACCTAGAATGTTTGTACATGAGAACAAAAGTAGTAAACAATTATTTCAAGTCTATATTGTGAAGACAGACTTGACTGCCCTGACGCTCCTCTGACATGCACACTGTAAAATGTGACAAGTTGATCTTACTTAAAAAAAATCTAGGAAACCGATTGCCTTGAAAAAGGTAAGTAAATATAACCATTAGCTTTAAGTTCAAGTAGGCAAAGTAAAGACTAATAGTCTTAAATTACCGGTATGTCTACTTGAACTTAAAACTAATGGTTATATTTACTTACCTTTTTCAAGGCAATCGGTTTCCTAGATTTTTTTTAAGTAAGATCAACTTGTCACATTTTACAGTGCAGACTTCAGTTTCTGTCTGATAGCGTGGCTGGTTTTATCCCACAAGCTTTGGTGATGTAACTCTTCAAGTAAAATGAACTTGACTTCCCATTTATTTCCACTGATCTAACGCATAAAACATATCATTTGCCAGTTACAAAATCTAGAATTCAAACAAGTATTTTTTTTTCAAATGTTTAAGTTCATTTAGTCGTACTGATTCCTTAATGGACTGCTTAATTTGAACCTTGAAAACACAACTTAAGAAAAAATAACAGCTCAGTACAAAGACCCAGAACTCACAAGTCGCCTCTCTTCTTATCCTTCTTCTGTGCCGTCGAATAATTTGACAGTGCAACACGTTTGTCTTTTGGTCAGTGAACAAACTGGTTAAAGCAGCACAGTATATATTTATTTTTGTAAGGAAGCCCCAAGGGTAAAGTTATCAAAAGGTGTGTTATCACACCCAGTGCAGCCTATCCCAGCGGTCATTGGGTGAGAGGCGGGGTTCACCTGGACAGATCGCCAGTCTATCGCAGGGCGATCTGCTTCATTCTGGTGGTAAATTTCAGTGATATGAAATCTTGGCGACATTTCAAACTGTATTTGTCTCACATGTGTAAGTGATAATTTTGATAGATTAAAAAAAAACACACAGCTGATCAGTTTTTAAATAGTGAGTTTTGACATTCTTGTGGCTCTGCGTCATTCATAACCTCACCTGCTGCTATGCAGGTATCTTCAAGCTGAACGAGCTGAATCTGTCTCTCTGAGATAATCATGATAATAATACGTTTATTTGCTGCCCTTTGGCTCAACCTATTTATGTGAGGTCACCTTCTCTGCCACGACCCACATAATAACAAAGCAAAGAAACAGGCTGGACTTGGAGAAAAGCCTGATTACAGCTGCTGCCACAGTCTCCCCCAGACTGACAAACTGATGAATGGGAAACAGGCTCAGGTGTCTCAATGATTCAAGATCATATGAGCAGGACAGGACGCTAACTTTTTAAACTTTTTTACCAGCCACCTGGCAGGTGATAAAACAAATAATGAGAAATGTTTTCTTTAAAAGCGACATATTGTTATCTTATTTTCACAGTTTCAATGTATAAAAACCCACTAGAGTAGACCCAAAGTCTACTCTACCTTGGTGCAGACCCAGAATAAAATGGAGGGATTATGTTTCCCAGGTCTGGGAAAGTATTGTAATCCCCCAAGGAAGAGCTGGAACATGTGGCTTGTTTAGCCTGTTGTCTCCATGACCCAGAAACTATAATTGACAGAAAACTGATGGATGAATGTTTTAGTTATATCGATTCTAAGCCATAATTAGACACTAAAGCAGAATTAGCAAGGAAAGTCAGTTATGGGCCACTAATTAAAAGGTGGAAACAGAAGGACGATTATGTCTCTGATGAATACAATAACAAAAAAACAAAACTAACAAATTAAATAAAGAAAAATCAGGTCATTGTTATTAAAAAAAAACAAACTTTATTACAGCTGGAACACATTCAGTTTTCCATTAAGTTTTTAAGCAAAATAATCATTTTATCCTGAAATTTAAAACAGTTTTCTCCAGCTTTTTGGCTGTTTGTGCCTGAAAACTGACACACTCCTGCAGGCACACATACACAGGCAGGCACACAAGAAGGAAAACTTTAATCTCTCAACCCGTTCCTACTGCAAAAAGCAAACATAGGTGTGTGCAGTATTGTAGTTTTATGTCAGAGGAGTGAAAGTAACATTTTTCCTTTGGTTGAATGTTGTGGTAATGTGACACATGCACACGCACACACACGCACGCACAAGCACACGCACACACACACACACACACACACACACACACACACACACACACACACACACACACACACCAGACTCCTCAAGCACCTTCACAAACTTTGAGGCATATCTGATGAAATTCAGGGACTCAGATTTAGTGTTTTGGGTCACAACATTAATTTAAACATCACTTTGCAAGAAATATATTAAAAAAAGTCTTTTTGTCTTAATTCCCTAAACACTTCAGCCAGCGTGTTAGTATATTAAACCACTTATCTCCATAAAAGTCCTGAAAGAAATTAATTTGTAATGGAAACTGGCTGAAATAATCACACTACACAGGCAGATTTTCGGTCCTTTTTTTTAAAAAAATTAGGATTTTAGTTCTCAATTATTGCAAAAATGACTTTTATGAAAGATTTTTGCAGGACACAGAGCTTCTTTCACCACAATACTTAAAGCTTTTTTCAATTTCAAAAATGTTTTGAAGCCTCATTTATTTTCCAAGAACAAAACCTCTGATATTAAGATTTCATACTGTAAACTAAATTAATTATATAATTTATGTATCTTGACATTGAGCTGGGCGATATGACCAAAAATCCAAAACGCTCCACATTTTACAGTAAGTGAAACAAAGAAAACCTTGTAAATATGTTTAACATCATCAGGAGGGATTAGGCACGTGAAAGATGACAGAAAAATAAAAAAAAACCAAAAAAACAAAACCCAAACACCCACATAAAAACAAGCAGCTGATCTTTGGTTTTATCACCCAGCTCAAATTTATTTTCTAATAATAAACTTTTATGACTTTTAAAGACCAATATGAACACTGTAAAATATAATACAGGAGCAAATTAAAAAAAAAAAAAAAAGTTTTCAAGCTTTTACATGTTTAAGAAAAAAATGTTCATAGTTTGCTCAGTTTGACTCAGACAGCAGAAAGACTTGTTTCTGATCCAACATGTCCTGGTGTTTTAGCAGGAGGTGGGGGAGGGGTGGTGGTCTAGGTGGTGGTGGGGGGGTCTACAGATCTGGGTTCAGTCTCTCTGATAAATATTCTGATCGATTGATTGATCATTTTGTTTCCATTCAGACTTTGCCTCCTGTCTTGTTGTCGTTGAGTCCCAGAGCCTGAACCACATCCAGAGTGAGACCGCTTTTCAGAGTCCTCCGCACTAAAACACACACACACACACACACACACACACACACACACAAGAATGATGAAGCAGGTTGGTTGAAAACAACGTATGACTGTTTTAACCTTCTGCAGACATTCTGCTTTCTAAAGGCATTTTTGTAATTTTACTTTTCACTTAATCATGAGAACCTTTTTTTTAATTTCTAGAATAAATCCACTTTTTTTTTTTTTTAAGTTTTCCTTCTTTCCAGATTATTTTNTTTTTTTTTTTTTTTTTTGGACTGAACAGGTTTTAGGTGGCAAATAAAATTCAATGAAAAGTGAAATTATTAAAATGAGTGGGTTAAATAACCTCTATCCTGCTGTATGTTGTTGTAACACTTTGTTCGCTATGGTTTGTTTGTCGAGAAAGATTAAATACTTTTTTGTTCGATCTGAGTAATATCTGAATTATGTCGTCATTTAATTTTCTAAAATGGAGATAAAAGACATTAAAGTAGCTCAGAGCTGAAGCTGGGAGCTGATCAGAGGCTCCTGGTGACCTCAGACACATTCCTTATCTCATATCTGCTGGTGTGTTTTAACGTTCGATGATTATCAGCTCAGAGGATTTTTCTCAGGAAGAGAAAACGCTGATATGAAACGCTGATATCAAACTGTTTTGGACACAGCAGCTGTTTTGGCTGAACAACCTGAACTAGGCTGGACCTGCTGAGACTCAGAGTCCACGTCCTCCGTGGATCAGATCAGATCAAAAAACAAACAAACCAAAACACGAAAAAAAAAAAAAAAANAAAAAAAAAAAAAAACACAAACATGAATATCAGCAAGTGTCAAAACCTCCTCAGTCGGGATCTGGTTTGTTATTAATAGTCATTTAAGCATTAACAAATATCCTCAAAGAACCATTTTAATGTAGAGAATGGAACCATTTACTAATCATTAATCCCAAAAAGTGATTATTTCTTGATTTGTTAATTATGTTCATTACAGACATATAAATGAATGGTCTGTTCATCAAATCAGTCCGTTTACTCACGTGACTTCCTGTTGAGGCGGGACAGTTTGCGGGTTTTGGGGCTGGATGCTCTGTCTGAGGGATTTTTGGTAACAGACTTGACCAGCCGNTTTGCGGGTTTTGGGGCTGGATGCTCTGTCTGAGGGATTTTTGGTAACAGACTTGACCAGCCGGTCCATGATCTCTTCCGTGGCGTCATCCTGGGAGCCAGTCCCGTCCTCTTTAGCTACAGACATCTGGGATGGACTCACTCTGCCGAGACCTGTGGATCAGAACAAGAACCTGAAGTAGAACCTGAGCACGTCATGGAGTTTGAATTTATAAAGAAACCTATAGATTAAAATTATACGAGATCTGTTTGTAACATTAGTAGAATCTGACTGATTTATACTGTCATAGAATCTGAGCTCCATCTCCTCTTTTTCTTTTGTCATTCTGTTCAAGTGGGTGTGATTTTTTTTCCCTTGGGGATTCAAAGCTCGGTGGTCTGTGGTTAAAAAGATGATGAGGCATCAATTAAAACTGCAATAAATTTGTCTAAACAGTGAAAGATTTTAGTTACAGACTTGTAATTGTTGCTTCAGCAGCATTTTGATAAACAATATCTCAACACATGGCAGCTTCTACAGGATCTCCTGGACAGATTTCTTGGTAAAAGATGGATGAAAGCATTTAAAAAGTTATAGCCCTTAAATAAAGTAATCCACAGATTTAAACGTAAGATGTCTTTATAATTAAAAACAATAAAATCAGTTAAATTTGATTTAATATATATATAAAAAAAAGAGATTTGACCTGCTTGAAGGCCTGAAATGCTGCTCCAGTGGACTGAGATTAAGGCCAGATAGAGATATAGATATAGAGATTATCAACAGCTTCTCAAATATTTGAATCATTGAATTTCTTCCATTTTCAATTAGAAATAACAGGAACCAACATTTTAAAATAATTTTCTGACATTTTGGGTGTAATTCATTCAGCCTTGGCCTGTTGTAAAGTATTTTTCTTTTGATGTAGCTAGGCTAGCAGCTTCCCTCTGCCTACAGTCTTGGCGCTACACTAGGCTATCAGTTTCTGCCTGCCTGGAGGTTAGCAGATTCCCCCTGCTTCCAGTGTTCGTGCTAAGCTAGGCTAGCAGATTCCCCCTGCTTCCAGTGTTCGTGCTAAGCTAGGCTAGCAGATTCCTCCTGCTTCCAGTCTTAGTGCTAAGCTCAGCTGGCATTTTCAGGGGCAAAGCATTTCTCTTTTGATAGAGTGAGGTGATTCGTTTCAGTTTTTGGGCTAAGCTTTGCTAAAACATCCTGGACTTGTGTTCTGGACACAGAGATGTCAATTGTCTTATCTAACTTCAATTAAAATTACACTTCCCAAAATGTTGGGATATTTCTTTGATCATTTCTGCAAAGAACAGTGACGTGACCTTTTCTTGTTAAAAAATTCTCTCCATTCCTTAGTAAAATCTCTGCAGAGAAAAGTGTGACTGAAGTGAGAATACAGATAACCTGTCTGCCTCTGTCTGTCTGTCTGTCTTACTGGCTGTCTTACTGCGGATGGCTCTGGATCGTCTCAGTCCTCGGTGGTCTGTGGTTAAGACATTGCTGATCAGAAGGTTCTTCATGTTTTCGTGCTCCTCTTCTTGACCAGGTTCTGTCTCTGCTGCCATGGAGACGGGGGAGGGGCTATCCTGAGGTGACACTGCCCCTGAAAATTTTTCCGTCTGACAAGAGAAGAAGAGTTTAAAAAAACTGAAAACAAAGCTGGTAGAGTACAAGTGCAGAAGTGGTAATTAATAGGTTAAATTATGGTTAAATTAACTTATGGTGAACTGCCCTGTACAAGCCCCTTGAGGTTTTTTTGCAGTTCTCCTTCACATTTCTTGTGAATCAATATGGTGCATTTTAGAAGTTGAATGAAGTTTTTAACTTTTGTATTTCTTCAGCTATAAATACAATGGTTGTCTATGGGATTTTTTTTAACTTATTAATAATTCATAAAGTATAGCAGATATCAATAACACAAGCGATAGCACGCTTCTACAAGGTATTCCGCATGGATTGACATATGACTTGTCTTGGTGGGATAAAGTATGTAGGAGGAGATACAGGATAATCAATGTTTTTAAAATCAGGTTTTTTTTTTGCAATATCCCTTTAATTATGTAAAATCATGCAGATGTTATGAAAAAGTATAACACAAATTAAATTACGCATGCATTGATGTATGAACGGTATGTGTAGCATGAACAGTATTTGAGGTATGGATGAGCAAAAATACCGGTAGGAATAATAAGAAGTATGCAAGACAACATGACTGTCATTGCCGCATAGCAATCACACCAAGAAGTCAATTTCTAAAAGTCTAAGTCTAAAAAAATTTTAATTTCACTGACACATTGTTTTCCCTACGTTTAGAAAATGTACAATCAAATCAGAAATGACAATAAATTCAACTGGGTAAAGCTTTGAGGCTCGACCCCGAACCCCAGCACGCTCCTACTGTTGAACTCTGACCTGTGAGGATGCTTACCTCTGTGATCATTTTGCCGCGGGTCTTGGTGCGCTCCCTGTGGACGGCTCGCTTGCGTTTCAGGGTGAGGATTCGCTCTCTGGTGGTACGATACTCCAGAGCGAACTCGCTCACGATCCGACAGAAACTGGTGACCTTAATGTCCCGAACTGATGAGGATGGCTGACCCAGGAACAGCAGGAAGGAGTGGAACCTGCCAGGAGGAGAGTCCCACGCTTGTTTATGTGGATAGTCCAATATCACATAAAATGTCTAAAAGGACTTTAAAGGTTCTGATCCATGTTCTCTCTTTTGACACATGCAACAAAGATCTGTAATGTTTTAGTAATAAGGGAATTGGAAGGCCACAGTGTGTGTGTGTGTCTTAACCACAGAGCAAGCAGATACCGTTGGGGTTTGTTCAACTGGACTCGTTCTACACACACACGTCACACAGACTCAGTAAGAAATAGCAAGACAGAAAAAGAAGAAGGGTAAGAAGGAAAGCGGTGCAGAGGAAAACAGGTGAAGAGAGGAAGAAGACAGGCAAGAGGAAAGGGAAGAGGATGAGCAGAAGAGGAAAACCGAGGAGGGAGAGAATTCTATGATTCTGTCAGAGCAATGTGCAAACAAACACCTGTTTGTGTGTGTGTGTGTGTGTGTGTGTGTGTATGGGCGGACCTGTTGATGACCCTTCTGTGGACCACCTTCAGGATGATGATCCTCTGCGTACAGTCCTTCAGGAACTCCGTCATCTTGTTCCTCTGCAGCACTTTGGTTTCGTGTTTGGCCACCACCTTCAGGTTGTCCCATGATGCTTTGCAGCGTCTCTCCAGCTGGACCAGGTTCTCTGAGAGCAGCTCAAAGTCCACCTGGAGAAAAAAACAAACCCAGCTAGTTAAAAAAAAAAAAAAGCTTTAAAACCAAAAGGAAGAGAATAAAAACAACAGTCACTGAAGGAAGAAAACGTGATTAATGAAAATAACAAGGAGGAAAGAAAGACAGTCAGAGAAAGAAGGAAGGAGTGAACAAACAACTAAAAGGATAGAGGCAAAAAGGGAAAGTTAATAATAAAACAAGCAAGGATGAAAATGACAGGAAGGCAAGAGAGAGCAAAGAAGTGGACAGAAAAAAAAATGAAGGTCAGCAGAAAGGAAGAGAAGAAGCAAGGGCAGAATGAAGGAAAAGGAATGACAAAACAAATTAAGAAAAGATCAGAAAAAAGTACAGAAAGAAAGATGGAGGGATGACATGGAGTAATAAAGGAACAGAACAGGAAAGAAAGGAACAGAACCTTGGCAGAGCGGCTGATGGCAGGGATTTCGGAATAGACGTCAGAGGATTCTGGGTAATTTTCCACCACTAAGTTGCAGGTGTGATGGAGCAGAGACTGACGGTGAACCGTGTCCTTCACCTCCACGACCTTCTCCAGGTAACCCAGCTCAAAGCCTTTAGCCTGGAGACACACACACACACGCACACACACATGGGATTAAGAGTGCAGATAATGGTGTGTAAACAGTCTCTGTGTCATTAATCTGTTTGAAGGAACAATAAAATGAACTGAAACAAGAAGTCCCTGTTCAGGTTCCGGATCCTCCTCAGTCCAGATTCTAAACTGAATCCATAAAAGGCTGACAATCCTTGAACCGGTTTAAAGGTTCTGAGAAACGAGGCCCACTGCAGTCAAATTCAGAGACAAAACGAGCGTATTGTTTTGGTCCTAAGTATTCAACAATCCATTGAGCTCTGTCAGCTGTTTGATGGAGCGTTCAGGTGATCCTGGTCAGTTCATAAAGCGCTTAAATATCATGTAAATATTTTGATCATGTCGTGTTGATCAGGTCAGAGCTCAAAAATAGCTAATAACCATTCCTGCATTCCCTAAACTTCCCATTTAGTGTTTATGATAACCTTGTAAGAACCTTTCAGGGATGTTGCATGCTGGTTTGCTGGTTCTAAGAATGTTCCCACAGTGTTTCAGAATGTTCCCTCATGGTCGCGTAATTACCTGCAAGGAATGTTTCCCTCAACATTTCCATTTAGTTTTATACTACCAAGATTTTATAGGACCTCTGGAGAACATTCACGTAGCGCTCCCAGCAGTAAAACCTTTACAGAACCTACAGGAAAAGTACCCTGAACGTTTCCCAGGAACATTTTTTTTTTTCTTTTTAATCAAATATAGAATTTTAACTTCTGAGGTCTTTCTGATATCTTTTATGGTTCAGTTCTGTTAACAAAGCTTTACTGGGGAACCCTCTGAGAATGTTTATGTAAATCTTCCTGGAATGTTACTTGAGCTAAAAATCTTTATCTGGGAGAAAAGTAGAAGTTGTGTTTATATATTTTCCATCATGTATTGAAAAGAAATATTGTGGAAACTCAGGTATAATGGAAATTCGTGTCCTGCTTGTATGTTTCAGGGAAACATCCTGCTGAGAAGATTCTGAAATGTTTGACTTTACCACTTAATGGGGAGCACCTGAATGCATCATAAGTTCTGATCTATGTGGGTTAAACCATCTTATTTACGGAGAAGGATCAGATTCAGCTGAGCCTTCAGGGTCCTTAGGAGGGTCCAGAATCTGCACTGGAACTTTTTACTCAAAACTTCATGTAAGAGACATCAGAGCATCGGCTGAGGTGGAAGGGCAAATTCAGAGAGTGCAACTTTAAGCACCAGAAGAAAAAAAATAAAGAAAGAAAAATAAAGAATTGCATGTTAGAAAGATGACACTGTGTTTGTTTCTCACACTGGAGCTGTTCAGGAAGTTTCCTATAGCGAGAAGCGTCGCCAGGATTCTCTTGAACGTCTGATTAGCAGCCAGCTGCTCCATACCCAGCTTCAGCTCAAATAGCGGCTCGGCAATCTCCTGCAGGGGGCGACACATTCACAGTCTGAACATACATGTTTCCATCCTGACCAACCTGGAATGACTGCTGTTCAATACAAAACTGTATGAGGGGAACATTAGCTGCTCTTTTATTTTGAAAACTGAGAGAAAACGCCAAGCTCCGCCTTCACCGCCTGACTGGCCAGTTAACTGTACGATTCAAAGATTCAAAGACTTTATTGTCAAGTGTACAGACAGCATGTTACCCGTACAATGACATTCTTAGCTTTGCAGTTTCCTCTGAATAAATAACTAAGAATAAACATCACACAAATCACACATATTTACAAATAATAATAAAGTTATAAAATATACGACCTAAAAGTTAACTATAAAAAAAACTAAGCTAACTAACCCTAACCCCCCAACATTGTGGATTCCGCTTGTGTGCAGCTTCTGACTATAAACAATAACTACTGATTAAAAAAAAAAAAACACTAGTAAAATGTTCTGAAAATTCAAGTACGAAAAAAGATTAACAGCTTTGCATATTTCAAAACAGAATAAATTAAATCATTTCCTCACACGATGCAGTTAGTACTCAGCATTACCAACACTGTCAGGGTTTGCATTTCCTTTTCCAGAGCTTTTAATGTAGTAGTTAGTAGTACAAAGACCTACTGTAGGCAGTACAAAGACCTCTACAGAGATCTTTGTACTGCATCCTTTACCTGTGCCAAATTCTGTTCTCCGTAGCTCTGTAGCTACAGTAGTGGTTAGTGTTACTAGTACATCTCTGTCAGGGTTATGGTTACCTTCTCCAGAGCCTCGTAGTTGAGTTTGAAGGCCCAGAGCTGCAGGCGGGGGATCAGGGCGCCAATAGAGGCCAGGCCCAGCAGGAACTGCTCTGCTGTTCCCAGAGGAATATCAGGATTGGCCAGCTGGGCTTCCTGGATCTTCTGCTTCTCCTCCTCTGTGGGAGTCATGGTCAGGATCTTCTGCTCAGTGCGAAGACAGAGTGGGGGGGAGGGGGGATTTAGTCTTTGTTGATCTGCTTTGGACTAGTGTGGTTATTCTCTAAGAATAACCACACTAGTCCATCTCTAAGAATAACAACACTGTGGTTAATAGTTAATATAATTGTTAGAACCCCACTCAATTTAACAGAACTACACTTTTATTAAAAAAAATTCTCTCTAATCACTAACATTTCTACCAAATCGCCAAAACGTCTCTAATGACTAGAAATCATTCACGTCAATGGAACTCCTCTCATTATTCATTATCTGTGATCTGTAGGACAGAAGTGAAGTTTGTCTCCAGGTCAGCATCATGTTGTTCTCAGAGCTACAGCGCCCTCTCCTGGCAGGTCGTCCTTCTTACCTCTATTCCCTCTTTGCTGATGGCGAACTCATCAAAGTTGAGGATGGCGGTTTTGATGATGTGAACCGCTGGCAGGACGGTCATACCGATATTGATGGCATTACTCCTCTTGGGGTCTAAAACCAGGATCTCAGACTTCTTCACCTCTGGTCCTTTCTAACATTTATTCCACAAAACATGAAGTTATTAACAGTATAACGATACACTTGCTGTGCCAATAGAACGGCAATGTTGGTCAGTTTATTTGTTCATTTTATGGTTACTTTATTCTTCTGTTCATTCTAAATAGGGGACATTTAAACATTTCTAAAACATCCCAAATTTTTAGATGACTAGGACCACACATAACGTCTTTAACATGAACTGCATGTTTCACTCTTGGCTAAAACCAGCCTGGTTACCTTGGCGACAGGCAGCTCTTTGGCCTTGGACTCGAACAGTTGCTCGAGTCGCGCCGTGTCCACAGCCACCTTATCCAGCGACGCCCACACGGTCCCGCGGCCGAAGCGGCAGCGTTGCGGGCTGTCAGCCTGCTTCAGCTCCTTCCAGAACAACTTCACCGTCTTCTTCTTCTTCCCAGGGGACGCCTCCGCTGCAAATGGGGGAGGGGGAGGAGCACCTGGGGGAGGGGGAGGGGGNACACAACCTAGAGGAGGAGGCGGTGGAGGTGGAGGCGCAGCCAGGCTGGGGACAGGTGGAGGAGGAGGAGGTACGCCAGAGAAAGAGGAAGAGGCAGGGTCAAAGGTGTCCGTGTCCAGGACGTCAATGTCCTCGTCGTCTTGTAGGTCAGAGAAGTCCAGGTCTTTGATGCGCAGGGCAGCAGCTCTGGGCTGGAGTTGATCCCAGGCATCAGCGGGCCCCCCGGCACCCAACGGGGTCATCTGGGTGGTCTCCAGGCGGCGGGAGTGGCTTTCCGCATCAATGCTGTACTGAGGCCGGATTTTATGGTTCTAGGGGTCCAATTAAGTTAAACATTTAGACCAAACTCAAAGTCCAACTAAGGGGGCCACATCCAGCCCTTCATGACAACAATGGTGGATCCCCAAAAGTCATTTAAATCCCAAATTAAATATGAGTTAATAAGTACTATTTAAGAAATGTATGAAATTTGAAAAAAAAGTGAATTAATATATATTATTATAAAGTTGGAGAACAGCATGATGGGAAATGATCACGTGACTGTTTCAGATGCACATTTGTCGACTCTGCGCCCCACAAGTTTTATCCACAAAAACAAGCTATCGATCGCCAGACACACCTTCTCACGCCCAGCCGACAGTTAGCTAACAAAACTAAGTACTTCTAGAAAAAAAGAGAAAAGTTGACTGGAAAAGTAGCCAATTCAACACAATGGACTGAGGACTACGCACTTATACTGTATTAGCATCTCGTGCTAATCCTAAACTGCTGTGTTTATTCTGCCAAACAACAGCATGTGGTTTGCAAGGCTGCTAACATCAAGCGTCACTATGAGACAAAACATGCTAACGTTCATTTGGCTTTTCCTCCTGGTAGCACTTTTTTTACTTTTTGGCCTTGGACTTGAACAGATTTACTTTTTTTTTTTTGAGTCAACAATTGTTTTTTAGTTTTATTTTACTTGGTTGAATATGTGCCTCTTTCTTTTAGCAGCAAAAGGTGCTTTATCGCCCCCTGCTGGCTGAAAAATTTACTTGTTTTCGTAAAAGTCTGGAATGATTCTGAAGCTGAATCTGTTTGTGCAGATTTTTTTTTATCAGCCAGTAACTTGCCTGTTGTTCCTCAGCTAGTCGAGCCAGAGCCGCCTGGGCGGATCCTTCCAGCACTCCCAGCTCCGCCCTGCAGGAGGCGCTGCTCTCGCTGGGCGTGGAGGGTNTGCGGGAGGCGCTGCTCTCGCCGGGCGTGGAGGGTTCGACGGAGCGAGATTTGAGGCTGGACACGCGGTCAATCACACGACCCAGGCTGCCCGGATCACCACCTGAGAGGAGAAAACACACAGAGAGCTCATTCTGACACGTTTTCATGAAGCAAAAACAAATCTGACAGAGTGATGTTTCATACTGAAAGACATCATTATTTCACAAAACATGATGTCTAATCATTTTGAATATTAAAAAATGGCAGAAATCAGATGAAAAAATAAAGGAAAAACGAATAGTTAATTATATCATTAGCTTTGGAGGAAAAAAAAGAGAAAAAAGTAATTATTTAAAGGTAACAATTACAGCCTGACTGATCCTAGATTTTGTAGAACATCTTTAGATATTTTACCGTAAAAAAATAAATGGATAACCATATATCTACTGAAATCTGTTTATTTACATGACACATAATAAATATTTTGGCAACAATTACTGAAATATTCAGCATTTGTGACAGAGATATGATTGGTGCTGAGCCATGCTACAGCTGAACAATACATTATACAAAGTACAAAGATGACAGTAATAATAAATATAAAATAAAAGTAAATATTTAACATACACAAATACCCACATATCACAGCACAAACTGGCCGATAATATCAGTCCTGTGCTGCTCTCAGCTTCCCAAAGATGGATCAATAATTATGATTAATAATCATGATCCCTTTCTTAAAAGTTTATGGTTTGATAATGGTTTTAGTCACCGTGGTACATTCTAAAATAAGAAAGGAAACTTAACGGGACGTTAATATTCAGCTGTATGACTGTTATAGCGAAGTATACGGATATGATGATGCATTCAGGTGTTAACGGTCTGAGTGGCTTTCTCACCGGGTAGGGAGTTTCCTTCTTCCTGGGTAGTGTCGATGGGGGCGGGGCTGGGGGGAGGGCTCAGAGGCGTAGTAGTGGTGGAGGTTTTGGCATAGAGCATGTCCAGCAGGAACTTCCTGTCGTTGGACAGCGTGCTGCACTGCCGCTGCACAGACACCGCTGGACACAAAAGACAATCAAATGTTAATGGACAGAACGTTAAAATATCCACAAACACATTTGACCGAATCATCTACTGAGCACCAGGGCCGTGGAATTTACTGTAAATAATAATGCATGATTTTATGGTAGCGTAAATATTCCATCATTCCATCCATTTTCCACCTCTAATCTGGGGCTAGGTCATAGGGCAAAATAAGTAGCCCAGCCATGCTTCTCCCTAACCAAACAGGTGGATCCTTATAATCTCAGGGAAGCGTCCAGGAAACATTCCTGACATTTCCAAACTGACTCAGTTCTTTCGATGTGAAGGAACAACAACTCTGAGCTCCCTCCTGATGTCTAAACTCCTCAATCCTGAAGCCGTAATCTTATTCTTTCGGTTGCTACCCAAAATTCCTGACCATTCCTGACCATCAACTGTAATGGAGATCATCCAGTAAATCAAGAACTTGACCTTCAGCCTAAACTTGCTCTTTTCCACAACAAGCCGGTACCGCATCACTACAGTTTGCACCAATCCAGAGTCATATTAGCCCATTAATCATATAATTTAGTGATACAGAAGAAAGAATTGGAAACCATTTGGTGTTTAGCAAATTAAACCCCTCTGCTGTCTCCATCTTTACAAAACCCATGATGTTCAAAACCACAAATGTTTATTTTTTTAATTCTAGTAAAAATCTGAAAGTTTCCAAAGATCCCAGATTTCACCAAAGTGAAACATGAAGCCAGAATAAAACAGGTACAGACTGAGTCTGTCAGGTTTGCCATGTAGTATTTCTTAACAACCGTCACGTTTGGTGTCAATGAATCAAACATGGCCGCCTGATAAAGCAACAGATAAACTGCAGAGAGCAGAGGATCATGGGTAACTGTGGTCTCGTACCTGGGTCATTCTGGGAATCTGAGTCCAGGCTGCTGGATGCCGGGCCTGAAAACAAAATGACAAAGATTATTTCTGATGCTCAGAACGTCTTTATGATGTTTGGTGCAGAGGACAAAAACAATAAGTAATCCTGACAGATTCATATCCACACGGAAGGTTTCGCTGTTACAGATTTTTACTGGACGCTACTGCATATTTGTTCAGCAAAACATGAAAAAAAACCTGATTTCCTAGTTTGTGCATTATTATTATTATTTTTTTTTTACCTACGCTTAACTGTCTGGAGTCTAAAGTCATTTTATAATTTTATCTTTTATTGAATGTGTTCTTCTGTTTTTCTTTATGATTTTAATTTCTTTTAATTTTTGTTGTCACAGAAATTTCCACATTTTTCCCATTTTTTATAATTGATATTTGTCATTATTTAATTTCTATCATTATTAATTTCATGTTGTTGTTGTTGTTGTTGTTGTTGCTGCTGCTGCTGCTGCTAAAAATTGCACATTGTATTGTGTTGATGGAATAATTTTTCTGGGTGAGGACGATTCTCACCTTCAGTCGGGACGTTGTTCTCTGCAGGCTGAAGGGGCGGGGCTATGACATCAAACGAGGACTGTGAGCACAGGTTTTTACTTCTTCTCCTCTTCTCCCATTGGGTGGCCGCTAGGCTGCGCAGGAAGGTGTCTCTACAGGAAACAGGAAACCAGGTGAGATGGAGCCAAAACACGAAGCCGGCTCAGGTCTGATCCTGGATCCAGAAACCTGACACAAAGCTGAAACAGACGGCGCTTTCACATACCATTTTTAATCAAAAACTAGTGAAGTTTTCTTTAAATTTTCTGATTTCATTGCCTGATTTTGAACCTGCTGATTGAGTTAACATACACTGCAAAAATCGACTTATTCTGTCTATTGTTGCATCTTCAAATATTATTTTCTTAAAACAAATCCCCTCAAAAACAATGTCGATGTTTTTGGGTTATTTATTTATTTTGGGTGTGAATTTTTCACACGGCCCAATGTGAAATAATTTTAATCCATTTCCAACATAAAATCAACTTTTTTCAGTAATGTTCAAGAATGTGGTTTTTAAAAATATGAAAGCAGATTTTTTTTCAACGAAAATTTGGTTTTGAGGCTCTTAAAGTTAAAGTTCTAGCAGAAATGAAGCAGAAAACAATTTTTCTACAAGTTTTTATATTTATGTAGAATTTTTTCCCTCCTAATTTTTAGGATTTTTTTTTGAGAATCAAGAATTTTTTTTTTTTAGAAACAAGTACAAACTCAAAAACNTTTTAGGATTTTTTTTTGAGAATCAAGAATTTTTTTTTTTTAGAAACAAGTACAAACTCAAAAACTTCCTTACATCCAGTGTGATTTTCTTGATTGCTGTGTAGAGATCTGCCTTATTCTGTCTCACGTCCACATCCAGACACTAATTTCTAGAAAATTCCTCAAAAAAATTTATTTGTATCACAAAGAAGATGAAATAATCTCGCTGCAGTAGCATAAGAAAATCAGACTTTCAATACTCAACTCAACTGCAGTGATGTCAACACAATTAGAAAAAAAATAAGACCATAAAGCTCGAAAGTTCAAATTTTCCACTCTAACTGATAGCATGTGAAAGCACCATCAACGCCAAAGATCTCTTTAAACGACACACAATCAATTTCATCGTTCTACACAAAACGTCTGAAGTGATTGGTCAGCGAGAGCTCCTGCTGCCCTGATTGGCTGAGGCTGCTCTGATGGACAGTTCTATGGAGGAAAGCGGTAATCAAACCTGCGATTCAGTTCAAAAACACAGCAAACCCCAAAGCAAACCAGATTCAAACCAGATCCAGGCGGATTACACACCAGCAATTAGACTGCACCACAAGCCCGGGACCAGAGACATCTCACACACACACACACACACACACACACACACACACACACAATGTTTCTATGAAAAGAATCACCTTCATATAAAAGATTTTAATTAATCCCCACTCGTCAAATCAATGACGGTGCATTAAATCCTCTAAGTGCAGCACTGATTTTTCAGGATTTATACTGAGTCTTCTGTCCTGAAGCAGCTGGACGGTTTTGGGTGGGGGNTCATCATATCTGATGTAGATCCTGGTCCAGACTATTTCTAGGCCTCAGAGACCGCAGAGCTCAACGCGACATCTGTGATTAGTGGAAGCAGCACAGGCAGAGAATTCCCAAAAATCCCACCGTTACATTTCTATTCTAGTTTATGAGTTTCTATTGTTCTGACATAAACCACATGATGAGAGAGAGAGAGAGAGAGAGAGAGAGAGAGAGGA